>PYWC01000114.1:7604-44616 GCA_003182015.1 Tuber magnatum
GGGCGACTGGGAGAGTTTTACACCTACCAAGCTGGAACGTGCTCCCAACGCTATAGGCTTTGAAAGGGAAGTGCAGAGACACTAAAAGCATGATTCCTACCACAGGTTAGGTAGATCCGAGGTAGTGGTCATGGGTAGCGCCCGTTGGATCACTCCCGGACTATCGGGCCCTGCGGAAGACACTGGAAGCCCGTGACCCGTAAAACGTAAATAGATAAACTGCTCAGGGTAGCCTCCGGAGTCAAGTAGAGACCAATGCATATGGGAAGGGTATCATAGATAGTCTAGTTTATGAGGTGTCTTGACTGATAGCCACTGGCAAGACACCGATGGGCAGAAGTTTTCACTCGGGCAGGCAAAATGGAAATGCACTGCAGAAACGATAACCGCATAGGGTGAACACCAACCAGAGTTAGTCGACACATACATGCCTGAAGGGTGTGCCAGGAGACGTGTCGGACCACCCTTAGCGGAGAAGGGTGTACTCAAATAGTTGGAGTAAACCGATGGGGGAGTTTCTGGCATTAGATAAAACTACCTGAAAGTCTATGCGAGAACTCTCCTACTCCAACAATCAATCCTCTCGAGACCTTAACTGAGTGAAGCATCAGGCTTAACCATATTAAGCTTTACCGTTTACTCTACTCTTACATCTGTGTGAACTTTTGGCGATAAGTTTGAAGTTGTTCGGTGCGGTCGCAACCTTGGGATCCATCTTCCTAGGGGTGCCCCCGTTACAATAATACTGGAATCTGGGGTTCCAGGAGATGGTATTGGGCGAGCTAGGCAGCTCCGAAGAAGCTGTAAATTGGAGACGTTATTCCTATCATACCCCTCTGGCGCCGCCTTAGGCCCGAACGTCATGGGCGAACAGTTGAGTAGTTGTATGCAGCCTAGCAAAGTGGAATATTTGGAGACCTGCTTGCAACACCTTATACGTCACTGCCGTCCAGTCGACCATAGGCTGTTCGCAAAATATACAAGGGGGCATAGGATAGAAGGTGGAGTACCTGCTCTAACTTGTTTGGAGTAAAACGGACCAAAACTGGCAGAGTTAACGAGAGCTAACCGTAGAGGTCTCGACGGTAGTCCCGGGTGGTGCCGGGGTGGCTGGGAGAGTTTTACACCTACCAAGCTGAAAAGTGTCCAAACATCATAGGCTCTTAAAGGGACGTGCAGAGATACTACAAGCGTGATCCCTACCACAGGTAAGGTGAGTCCGCGGAAGTGGTTATGGGTAGTGCCCCTTGGACCCTTTCCAGATCACTGTCCTCGGCTGAAGACACCGGAAGCCTAAGAACAGTAAATAGTAGATAGATAAAATGCGCACGGTAGCTTCTAGGGCCAAGTAGAGCTCAATGCACGCGGGAAAGGTGTCATAGATAGTCTAGTTCATGCAATGTCCTGACTGTTAGCCACAGGCAAGACGCTGATGCGTAGAAGTTTTCACTCCACCAGGCAAAATGGAAATGCGTGGCAGAAACGTTAACCACATATCGTGAATGCTAACTAGAGTCTGTCGATACATGCATGCCCAAGGGGTGTATCAGGAGATGTGTCAGACCACCCTTAGCGTGGAAGGGTGTGCTCGAATGGTTGGAGTAAACCGATAGGGGAGTTTCTGGCATAAGATAAAACTACCTGAAAGTCTATGCGAGAACTCTCCTACTCCAACAGCCAATCCTCTGGAGACCTTAATTGAGTGAAGCGTCAGGCTTAACGATATTAAGTTTTACCGTTTACTTTACTCTTACATTTGTGTGAACTTCTGGCGATAAGTTTGAAGTTGTTCGGTGCGGTTGGAACCTGGGGATTCATCTTCCTAGGGGTGCCCCCAATACAGTATATTGTTAAGTGAGCTCCTCACTTAACTTCTCTCCTGATTAATTGTTTTCGACCTTCCGCACTGACCTTGCGTGAATACTGGTAACCTTGTCTAAAGCAAGTAGCCCAGGGTGGCAAGCGCAATGGCTAGTACCGAACTTCGATCCAGAATGGAATCCAACTCGGATTCAGACCTTGATCTTGACGAACATGCTGCCAACACGTTTTGCCTGTCGGTTTTCGCGGATGTTGAAGGTATTGACTGAGATGGTCATCAGTTGCTTCTGGAGGCGGCCCCTATTCAGTTACCGAGCAAATGCCTTGACCTCATGATTACAGACCCTAGCGCTGCAGTGCTCTCATTTTTCCAAGACCCTACCCTTGTCCACAACATGACCTCTCCTCCACCCCAAGGGGTCCCATTTAGTGAGTTCTTGCCTGAGTTCGGCGAACCTTAAATCGTCCGCGAGGTATCCAGTCCGATTGAGCAAGTGAAGTGGGAATTAAGGAACTGGAACACCCAGCACCAGTGGGTGTTCCGGAAACAGATCACTACGGCAGCGGTGGAATAGATGAAAGTGCAGCAGGACGCATACCTGCAGATGATAAGAGATCAGCAAGCATTGAGGACTAAGATGCCAGTGTTGGAAAAGGCTATCGAAGGAGGGTACAGTATTGATGCTGAGAATGATGTACTGATCTTAGAGGCCGCGCCCCCACTCCCGCTCGTTCATACCAAGCCCGGGAATTTCGGCATAGCATTGGCCATGAGAGCCTGAGACGACCAATGGAGGGCGTACCTGAGCCCAATCGGTATATGTATATTGGAAAGCCTGCAAGGTAACGGCTACAGTTATACCTCCTACTGCTCAAGGGCATTTACAGGCTCCCAGTCTGTCTCTCTCAATCGCCCGTAGTCGTTCGGGCAGCCCAACAGTCAGGCCAACTGATGGACATCGAGCAAGGAAAAGGATGTCTCAACCGAAGGGTATCACGGCCCCAGACACGCCTGACCCAACTCCTTGTCCAACCCCTGGACCTATCATTGCGCCTGCAACACCGTCGGTTGCAACTCCTGTACCTCCCATAGCGGCCCCAAGACTCACTCCTCTACCAGTTCCGCTGCCAGTCACTAGTTCTGACCCGTCTCCTACCGCCCCTGTCCTACTCCCAACTTTGGCCCTTCCGCGCTTGCAGTCGGTACGTAGCACATCACCTGTGTTCTTTGAACAGGTAAGGCGCCACCAAGAGTGAGTACATGAGGCTCCATCACAAGGGACCCCTATCCCCGGGCCAGGAACACCTGTGCGTGGGGTTCCTGGGGTACCAGGCATCCCCATGGCACCCTTGAAGCGAACTCTTCCCGCCGGCCTCCCCACCATCACAAGTGGCTATTGAGAAAGCCAAGACGAGTTCTGTCGGTCAGGCTGTAAGTCGGAAGAGACCCAGATGGGGTGGATTCCTTACCACTCGTAGGGGTGTAGGAAGGGACCATGGACTCTGGTGAGGCATACAAGGAGGCAGAAAGAAGGAGATGGACGACCAACATGTGGGTATTGTTGGTCATGGAGGCAGGCTGGCCCCCCGCTGCAACCCTTGAGTTGTCCAGAGTTGCTGTCTTTTCTGCCGATAACACAGACAGTGTTCAACCTAACTCCTGAGAGTGGGCGACGCCCTATTCCATCACCGGCATCAGGACCATCAGGGGCTAACCCCCGAGAGGATGGTAACCAGGATGGCCAGGAGGAACGGTTTGATGGGTACGATAGACCCCAGGAATCCCAAGATGGGAATACCAGAGGTGGTGGGGACGGAAAGGGACCACTCGGAGGTGGCATGGGGGGAGCAGGTGGAGATCCAGGGGACTCGGACCATGACAGCTTGGGTAATGACGTCGATAGAGATTCTCTCCTGGATTTGACCCTCTTCCTCGGTACTCGCAAGGATGACTGGAGCAATGAGAAGAAACGACGGTGGGATCGCTAGGCCAAGAGGCTGGTGAGAGCCATGAGGGGTACTGGTTCAGCTTCTAGGCCAACACCAAGACTCCGGCAGCAGAAGCTGGAGAAGCTGAGTGGTATGCCTCCATTCAAGGGCAAAGTTACAGAACTCATGAGCTTCTTGACCTTGGTAGAGGTCAAATTTGAATACTTTATGGATTGCAAGTTAACCGACATGGATAAGGTAAACTTAGTGATCTCCCTTCTTGAAGACTCCACCCCGGCATGGTATCTGGGGTTGCATGGGCACATTGACAAGGAAGCCGCCAAGTGCACTGGCATCACTATAAGAGACAGTGACCCTTTATGGACATGGAAAGGGTTCCGAGAATGGCTGGAACAAAGTTTCGGCGTAGAGTAGGTTGAGCGAGATCTATCCCTTCTCCAGTGGTGAGACCTTGTGATGAAGCCCCATCACACCGATGACGGCCTGGATAAGATAATTGATTATATGGATAAGGTCAGCTATACAGATCCAGTGCAGGTACGACACAAGGTTCGATCAGGCATCACACAAGAGGTTCGGAATACGTGGGCACTTAAGGAGCCACATCTGACCGACCTGCACGAGTACCTTGATCTTCTCCGGAAGGTCTGGTACACGCTGGAGGACAACAACCGGTTCAGTAAGCGCGTCATGCACCCAGCCCCCTGGTCTCAGCCTGCAGATAAGAAGGAGGATAGATTCTCGACATCTGGCAGGTGCAAGAAGAAGGAAAAGGGTCGGGCAGACAGAACCAGAGGTCTGCCAAACCTACTAATTTCTACGCGGGGAAAGAGGCAAAGCCGGCGACTTCTGCGTATGCAATAGTGCATAAGGAAATCCTGTCGACTTTGACCGAACACCGGAGAAAGCACAACCAGTGCACCAAGTGCGGGGAAATGGATCACTTTTGGAGAAAGTGTACCACGATGGCCCCAGTCATTAGTTCATTCAAACAGGTTCATGGGTTGAAATGGGCTGCCCCTGGAAGTGAGCCCATAGGAGTGGACAAGCGCCCCTAGTGCATTGAAGCGCCCCCTCCGGCTTCCTCGTCAAAGATACTTGAAGTCCGACAGGCATCACCTCAGATCATGGAGGTTGATACTCACGGCTCAGAATAGGTAAGAACCCATTCTGCTTAAGGTATAACCTTATTAACCTGTAGCCATAGACCCCTATGGCACAGATGGACAGGAGCCACGGAGGTAGCTGTGGAGATAGGTAAGTACCACTCTACTGCATAAACGACCCTGATACCGACTACACCCAGGTGGTGTGGGCAGGTAGATATTGCGGGCCGTGCATGGTGGGCTGGGCTATCTCTCCTTTGTTGAGATTCTGGTTATTTCCTTTGTTCTAGTTATACGTATTTCCTTCAGGATTTTCTTAGCTGGATGGGCAAGTCATAGGGCATTATTTCGGTTGAGGCTGGGTGAGGTCTTGCTACTGGGGACGCTTGACACTGGGGAAGCCAGGTTGCTTCGCTTGGAACCGGTCTGACAGCGGACTTCTACCCACCTCGGGGAAAATTGTTATGTTGAGTACAAGCGGAATTGGTTCAGCTTGGACTTGATCAAATAAACCGTGCTATTTTCAAGTTTACCTGAGGATGGTTTAGTACCTGAAATCAGGCTGGCGTGATAGTAAACACCCTAGTTATTAGTGAAAGACGAATCCCAATCCCTTAACGTTTACTGACCCATTGTGGCTGCTCTTGTGTCGAAAGGCAAGAGACTGAAAGGATTCACGAAGCCAAGATGACTAAGTCCCAAGACAAGTGAAGAGGGAGAAGCGTGACAACTTGCCTCGTCATACCAAGTGAATCCACCTGCGGGTCAAGTTAGACTGCAAGATAGGAGCTAGACAGGTAAGCGCGCAAGCGCTCTTGCTACTTGATAGTGGAGCTACTGGGCCAGTGCTTAGTAGCCAATGGGTTTAGCAGACTCAGGCCCCTTGGGTAAGACGTAAGGTACATGTGCCGATAAGTGACGCAAGCGGTAATCACATTCCTGGGTCAGGTCTATACTATAGCAAGTCCTTGGAGATGAGGATAGGCGAGCAACATAATGAAATACACTTTGAAATTGCGGATATGCCCCACACTAAGGCGGATGGGTACCTACCTATGTCTTGGTTGAAGGACAATAACCCCGACATAGATTGGAAGACAGGATCACTAACCTGGCACTCAGATT
Source organism: Tuber magnatum (assembly GCA_003182015.1). NCBI lineage: Eukaryota > Fungi > Ascomycota > Pezizomycetes > Pezizales > Tuberaceae > Tuber > Tuber magnatum. Next base: position 13,607 of record PYWC01000114.1, read on the forward strand.
TCTGCAAGGCCAACTGCCTGGCAGAGCAGGGGTGGTTAGTGTTCATGACCGATGAAGAGTTACTAGCCGAAGACCCTAGTAATATGTACCTATTGGGAATTGTACCATTCTCCGATATGGAAGGTGCTGATATTACGGTTAAGCTACTCCCCGAGTATAAGGACTATGGGGATGTCTTTAGTCAAGAACGGATTGAGGCACTACTGGAGCATTCGAAGTATGACCATAGGATCAAGTTGCAACGTGGAACTCAACCTCCATTTGGGCCTATCGATCCATTATCAGAAAAGGAGCTTGAGGCACACAAGAAATATGTGAATGATATGCTGCGAACGGGGAAGCTATGGCGATCCGGTTCCTCGGCAGCAGCCCCTATCCTCTTCATGCCAATACCAGATAGTACATTAAGACTGGTAATAGATTACGGAGGGCTGAACAAAACCACGGTGAAGAGTAAGTATCCTCTACCATTAATGAATGAACTGCGAGATAGGTTAGGAAAAGGCCGTTGTGTACACCAAGTTGAAATTGAGGAATGGCTACTACCTTCTGAGGATGGCAGAAGGTGAGGAATGGAGGATGGCCTTCCGCTACAGATATGGACTGTATGAATACACAGTCATGCCCTTTGGGCTGTGTAATGCCCTGGCAGGTTTCCAAAGCATGATAAAGGGGGTCTTGTGGGATCTCATAGATGAAGGGGTCATTGCATACATGGATGACATCCTGATCTATTCGGAAACTATGGAAGAGCACGTCGCGATAGTGAGACATGTGATGGAGAAATTGCGCAAAGCCAGACTATGTGTAAGTATGAAAAAGTCTGGTTTCCACCTGCGGGAGGTTGAGTTCTGCGGATATAAGATCTTCAATATGGGGATCTCTATGTTGTTGGAAAAGGTGCAAACAATCAGGGACTGGGCACCTCCGACATGCGTCATCGACGTTCAAAGCTTTATGGGCTTTGCCAACTTCTATCGTCGGTTCATAGAAGGTTTCAGCAAGATAGCGAAACCTCTGATGGACTTGACAAAGAAGGATGTCCCATGTGAATAGACACCTGCATGTGAACAGGCCTTCAACTGATTGAAGGAGGCATTTGCATCCAAACCTATCCTAGCACATTTTGACCCTGAACGGCCAACCAGGCTGGAAACTGACAGTAGTAACTTTGCATTGGAGCTGTCCTCTCCCAGTTCTGTGAAGATGAGAGATGGCATCCAGTGGCCTATCATAGAAGAAAGTTTAACACAGCAGAGATAAAATATGACGTCCATGACAAGGAAATGACTGCCATCATGGCGGCATTCAAGGAATGGGATCATTTACTACGCTCCGTAACGGACCAGTTAGTGATCTATACAGATAATAAGAATTTGGAGTACTTTAATGGTACCAAAGTCCTTAACTGAGGGCAGCACCACTGGGTTGAGTTCCTGCAACTGTTTAACTTCAAGGTGGTTTGCCAAGAAGGGTGGTTGAATGAAAAGGCAGATGGTTGGTCGCGGGGTAGGGACTACTGCTGTGAAGAGGGGAGTGATTTTACACCACAGTCGTTTTTTCACTGCAGACAGTGGGTTGGGACCCAGGAATGAGACATCTTGCGACCACAGGTGTTGCAGGTGTGCCAGGGATTTTGGCTGCAGTCTTTCTTTTTGGATCAGATGCCAGTAGCCACAAAGGAAGACCAGGAATATTTCAGAATCCTGAAGGCAATGGCTGGCGGTGACAAAGAGGTCGACTGACATTTCACGACAGAAAAGGGCTTACCCTTGTACAAGAACAGGTGGTATGTTCACAAGGGCCAGAATCTGAAGCAGAGCATCATGGAGGCTGTACATGACTCCCAAATTGTGGGACACTTCGGGACATACAAAACCATTGGCCGGGTTAGGGGTAACTTCTATTGGTCAAAGATGGCCGAGCACATCACCGACTATGTGTGAACATGTAATGCATGCCAAAGAAGTAAGGCCATCGGGTACAAGAAGTTCGGTCTGCCGGAACCTATTGATGTTCTTATGCGGCCGCGAACGTTGATTTCAAGGAACTTCATTGTAGCGCTGGCAGAGATCGAAGAGTATACCAAGATCTGGGTCATAGTGGACAGATTCTCGAAAATGGCACCTTTGATACCCCTGACGACTGAGGTACCCATCATGGAGCTTGCCTTGATATTACTGATGGAAGTTTGGCACCTTCATGGACTCCCAGAGTCAATCATCTCCGATTGAGATAGCTGATTCACATCCAAGTTCTGGATGAGTCTAATGCACTTGTTGCAAGTAAAACTAAACGTTTCGACTGCATTCCACCCTGAGACTGATGGGCAAACCGAGAGGGTTAATCACACAATGGAGCAGTACTTGCGTAGTTACTGTTCCTACCAACAGGATGATTGGGTTTCACTGTTACCCCTTGCAGAGTATGCGTACAACACCGCGACATCAGAATCCACCAGGTTGTTACCACTAGATATCAACTATGGGTCTAACCCCTGGACAAACTGGTCGCATGTCATGTCTGATAATCAAGGGATACACCCTAGTAGTGAGCTCTTGGTTAAGGAATGCGAAGGAACCTGGTAGGAGATTTGAGAAATGATTCAACGGGCGCAGGAAAGGGAACGGAAATGGCATGACCAGAGAAGATTGCTATCACTGGACTATGTTACCTTGGATGATGTGGCTGCTGGGTGGGCAAAGAAAGTGGACAGTGTGATGTTGAACCAAAAAAACCTCCATACGAAGCGTCCAATGGAGAAGCTGGACTACCGGATGTTTGGACCTTTTGTTGTCAAACCTCAGGTAGATAACCGAGCCTACGAACTCCAACTGCCCACCAGATGGAGCAGTGAGCCAGTTTTCCATGTCATGTCGCTCGAACTGTACTGTTAGGGTCCGGGATCAGGTAGGGTCAAGGATATCCTTACTGCGCACCTTGTGGACAATGACCCAGGTTACATTATCAAAGCTGTTGTAGACAGTCGATGGTACGGGGGAGCAAGGGCGAAGTTTCCATCACCCTTCGTCTAGTACCTGGTTTCATGGGAAGGCTATGGGGCTGCGGAGAATTCATGGGAGCGCTATGAGATGCTAGAAGGAACCAGCTTACAGGCCATGCTGGATTTCCACGAAAGATATCCATCTAAGGCCAGGGACCATAGGGTCTTGGGGGAATCGGGTTGGGAAAATAAGAGACGACGCTAACGGTCCGGGATGGAACGTAGAAAAGAGGGGAGTGATGTAACGACCCAGCACACAAGAGCTATGGCAGTCGGAACCTACACCCATACAGGTAGCCTGGAGGCGAACTAGTAGGGACCGGCAGGCAAGTGAGTACTGGACCTACGGACACCCGATAGCCCGGGCTCCAAGAATGAACAGAATGAGCTGGCCAGGTATATAGGTACCTGGGTACACCTGGGAGAGGTGTCAGCGCACTTAGGGACTTCTGAAGCGGCAGTTGCTCAGCTAGGCCGGGTAACTGGAGACAGGTCAGAAATGTCTATCGCCGGCGACAGGACAAACAGGATAACAGGGAAAAGTTATCTTGTCCGCTGAAGAAGGTTACCCTACCCTCTGGATCACGTTACCCTGTCATGGGGCTTGGGTTACCCTGCCCCAACTCCTGAGTTACCCTACCTTTCAATACGGAGTCTCTCAAGGTGTTCGGGAAAAATGACCAGAATGTTTGTCACACGAAGGCGGGCATAATACTGGAATCGCAGGTTCCGGGAAATGCTATTGGGCAAGCTACGCTGCTCCGAGGAAGATGTAAATTGGAGATGTTATTCCTATCAGACCCCTCCCGCCCGACCTTAAGGCCCGGATGTCATGGGCAAACAGTTGTATAGTTGTGTGCAGTGTAGTGAAGTGGAATGTTTGCAGATGTGCTTGCATCACCGTATACATTACTGCCGTCTGGTGGACCGTAAGCTGTTTGCAGGATATACAAGCGGGTATAGGGTGGAAGGTGGAGTACCCCCTCCAAGTTGTTCATAGTAAAACAGACCAAAGCTGACAGAGTTAATGGGAGTTAACCGTTGGGGTCCCCAAGGTAGTCCCGGGTGGTGCCTGGGCGGCCAGGAGACTTTTACACCTACCAAGCCTGAAAGTGTCCCCAATGTCATAGGCTCTGAAAGGGACGTGCAGAGATACTACAAGCATGATTCCTATTATGGGTAAGGTGGGTCCAAGGTAGTGGTCATGGGTAGCGCCCATTAGACCCCTTCTAGATCACCGTCCCCTACGGAAGATACTGGAAGCCCAAGAACCATAAATCGTAGATAGATAAAATACTCATGGTAGCTTCTGGGGCCAAGTAGAGATCAATGCACATGGGAATAGTGTCATAGATAGTCTGGTTCATGTGGTGTCTTGACTGTTAGCCACTGGCAAGACACCGATGCGCAGAAGTTTTCACTCCGGCAGGCAAAATGGAAATGCACCGCAGAAACGATAACCGTATAGGGTAAACTCTGACTAGGGTGTGTCGACACATGCACGCCCGAAGGGTGTGCCAGGAGAGATGGCGGACCACCCATAGCAGAGAAGGGTGTGCTCGGATGGTGGGAGTAAACTGATAGCGGAGTTTCTGGAATGAGATAAAACTACCTGATAGTCTATGCGAGAACTCTCTTACTCCAACAATCAATCCTCGTGAGACCTTAATTGAGTGAAGCATCAGGCTTAACAATCTTAAGTTTTACTGTTTACTTTACTCTTACCTTTGTGTGAACTTTTGGCGATAAGTTTGAAGTTGTTCGGTGTGGTCGCAACCTTGGGATCCATCTTCTCAGGGATGCCCCCGTTATATTCACGTAGAACGGGGTTAGTCCATGTCTATTCGTAACGCAGTTGTTATACGCATGCTCTGCTAGTAGGATCAGTGAGTACCAATTATCCTGATCGTAGTTGATGAAGCTTCGGAGGGAGCCTTCCAGCACATGGTTGGTTCTCTCCGTTTGTCCGTCTGTTTGAGGATGGTACACCGTCGGCATTTTTTGCTTAATGCCCCAGAGTTTGCAAAGGGATTGCCAAAATTCTCCCGTGAACTTGGCATGCATGTCCAAGATGATCTCCCTGGGCAGCCCATGCAGTTTCCGCACTTCCTAGAGAAATGTCTGGGCTACATCCATTGCCCTCGCATTTTCCTTTAGCCCGATGCAGTAGGCCATCTTGGTGAAGCGGTCGACTACCACCATAAGCTGCATGTTCTTTCCCGACTTCGGCAGGCCAATTATGAAGTCAGTTGAGATTGAGGTCTACGCAGCATGGGGTATTTCCAACGGCCGTAGAAACCCACACTTTGCATGCCGTGGCGCTTTGTTATATTGATACCCGTTACATGGCCATACTTTGTAACAGATTCGGGTCAGGCCCTAGTCACATAGTGGTACGATAGGAGTAGATGGCTTTTTGATCAACAAGGAGCGAGCACTGCTTACTAAAGGAGCCTTCAAACAGGGTGTAATAGGAGATCAAAGAAGTAACTGTTCAACCAAGTATATTAAGAATACTGTCTGTCGAAGTTTGCTGTTTGCACTGCGGGAATCAGCGGTCTTTAAATACAGCCTATCACTTATCTCCAGCATGAGCGATATTCTAAAACATTGTGTGTATCAACCGATAGCACACGAAACAATACAAGTATCAAACGATACTATAAAACCAAACGTAAAACAATTTGTGTATCAACCGATAGTACATGAAACAATACCAGTATCAAATGATACTGTGAAACCAAGCATAAAACAATTTGTGTGTCAACCGATAGCACACGAAACAATACCAGTATCAAACAATACTGTGAAACCCAACATAAAACAATGTGAGTATCAACTGATAGCACACCAAACAATACAAGTATCAAACGATACTATGAAACGAAACATAAAACAATGAGTGTATCAACCAATAGTACACGAAACAATACATGTATCAAACGATACTGTGAGATCAAACATAAAACAACCTAGTACCCATACCGGTTACACTCCCCAAATAAAATGACAATTACACCAGACAAAATAACCCAATAAATCCTAATAGTCAGTAAACCTGTGATTCTCCTGGAAGTTCCCATAGGACCCATCCTTATCGTCATCGCTATCCTGGAACAATCTCATGTCATCCAGCAACACCCTTTCTGCCCCTTGCAGCCATTTCTCCAAATACTCCTGGCCAGGTGCTTCGCACACAAAGCAACCTGATTCCTTGTACTGTGGTAGGTTGAGGTAATTTTGGACCATCAGGTCCTGCCAATCCTCAGTTTCAATATCGACCCGTCCACAATCGTCGTAGTAGTCGACAAAAATTATCTTCCTGCAGGCCCCTAGTGGAATGGTTTCACTGTACAGTAGTTCATCGATGATAATGTGTCGTCCCTTGATGCTTATTTCTTCCTAGGTCGATATTCTTCAGTTTTGTAATGGGGTAAAGGTTTGTAAGTGTGTAAAGGTTTGTAGGAGGGTAAAGTCTTTTATTCCCATTTAGAGGTCTGGTAGTGCGGTTTTTCCTCTTTGGAGGAGTCTGAGGGATGGTGGGTGGTATTTATGTCTAGGTGTTGACTTCGCTTAGATGTCGACCTCCCTTAGGTGCTGACCTTCACTTAGGCGTCAGGGGAACGTGGGTGGTACTTACTTTCGGTTTCTTCCTTTTCCATGTACATCTCACATTTTTCTGTGCTCAGGTAACATTCCCTTCCAAAGCGGAATATGTCAGACATTGTTTCGCCTGACATCTGTTCCGTTGACTCGGTTGGTATTCCTAGTCATTTGTTGTAAATATGTATCAATAATCGGTATCTAAGGTATCGTCTAGGGATAATATCACAGTTCATCAACAGTCCTATTAGCTGATAGCGCAGTCTACACGGCACTTGTTCATAGTTTGACATCATAAGGCTGTTGGATGGTGTGTTTCTTTTCTCCTTATTCTCAGTACTCAGCCTCGGCCAGCCAAGCTAGGTATGCTGCTTCCTCTTCCATGACCCAATTCTCATCTTCGCTGCTTTCGAAATCACTTTCAAAATGGCTGGACCAAAACCCGCCTTGTATTTTTTCATCTGTGTCTGGGTGGAGGTGTTGTATTTCCGGCAGGGTTGGGCTCCCTGCCACTGCTACATAGTATATTGTAAGGGGTAGCTCATCCTCTGGTTTGTTGTCCTCCCACCATTGGTTTACTAGTCCCATCGTATTTTCGAACCCTTCGAGGGGTTCCCAGCTGTTTTCTGTTTCCGGATATCCTATCCATTTTACTACAAATTGGTCGCGGTCACAGTGCTTTCTGTTGTCCCATATAACCTCTACCTCCTATTCTGATTTTGCATTGACTGTGATCGGGGGCAGCTTTACGTGGCTCCTTCCGGGGAAGGTGGTATTGTCACCAGGGAAGTATCGTTTCCTAGTAGATGTGTTGAATGTCACTGGTCGGTTTCTGTACATTCTGCCGTCCATTTCTACCGTATTGTTTTGCATATGTTCATCATATTCAATTATCTTGAACCGTCCTCTTCAGTGAGCTGGTAGTGTTTTGCTTTATCTTGATTCCCTTGCGAAAAGGCTTCCATAAACCAAGAACAGGTTATCTTTCCCTATTGGTGTATGGTGTCTGCGCCGTTTTGCTGCCATTCTCGTGCTCCTAAATCATCCTAATTTGATACCAGTAAATGCCGTGTTCCGGATTGCTTGGTGTCTGTTCAACAATTCGTTGGCGGCAGGTGCTGCGGAGTTCTTAAAATTCAGTAGGGGGAGTAGCGGGTAGTTTTTTCCAAAAACAGCTTTATAAGATAACATACTGAGGGTTTCTGACCATCCTGCATTTAGGTATGCTGCCGTTTCTCGTGTAGTATCAAACAAATTGTTTTGTCTTGCATTGACTAGATTTCGAAGAGCTGTTTTTAATTCTCGAATTTTCCTTTCGACTTGTCCATTCGTTTAATGGTGGCCTGCTCCTGCCTTGGTATGCTCAATACCTAGTGATCGACACTGCAGTCTCCACACATGTGACTTAAACCACAGGTCAGCATCGCTTACTAGAGATGTTGAGTAGCCACGGGGTGTAAATATTTTGTTGCATAGAAGTTCTCAGGTTGTTATTGCAGTCACTTGCTTAGTTGTAGGTATGAGCCATGTGAATCCTGAAAACCTATCCATCGCAACTAGGATTGTGTCGTATCCTAATGAGTTATGAAAGGGTCCCGCAAAGTCAATGGCTACCGATTCGAAAATTTCTGATGGTAGGACAATTGTCTGGGCCTTTCCTTCGGGTCACTTTGTGGGTTCTTTGTTCATCTGGCAGGTGTGGCATTGGGTCACATACGCCCTGAAGTCCTTCCGGATATCAGGCCAAAATAGGTACTCGGTAGCGTACCGTAAGTTTCGTTCAGAACTGTGGTGACCTTTGTTGTGGAGTTGCCTAATGACATATTCCCTTATTGTCCTATTTCCGTATGAGCAGCCTTCTGGAATATACAGGTAGTCTTTCCCGTATCTGGCTTTTGCATATAGCATTCGATTTGCAACCTTGTAGGAGGATAAATCTCCTGTTGAGTCCATACTTTCATTGACTTTTTTCCATATTGGTTCTCTCCCTTATGCTGCAATCATATGTGCTTGGAATGTCCTGATCATTTTATTTCTTGTTTGTAAGGTATCACGCTCATCTTCATTCTCGCTTTCTCTGGTTGTCCCTGGTTGCTCATCCTCCGCGCTGTCGTCCAAGACATCGTATGGTCCCTGCCGATGTTCACTCATCATTGCGGGTATTACTGACACTATCATCTCATTGCTGAGGCTTTCTAAGCGTTTTGCTCTTCTTATTAGTAGTGGGCTGTCTGGTCGTAGCATTCGGAATGCCGCTATTGGTTCAAAGGTAAGGTCCTCTATCGGTTCCACTCGTCTGACAGCTGGCGTACTATCTGGTTCAGGCATTCGGAATGCCGGGGCTTCCGGGTTCAGCGGTGCCAGGATTGCATAAGATCTGGGCGTCGCCTGGGTCAGGGTGGATGGCCCTTCCCCTGCGCTGTTTGGTCTTCCGCCGATCGTCTGTTGCCATTCCCAGTTATTGATTTTGGGGAAATCCGGAGGGCTAGGGTCGATTTCTGTACTTGGGGGACTTGGTCCTTCACCAGGAGGGTGAGCAGTTAGGTTTCCCTGCCATCTAGGTTGGTTGTTTGTTAATTTGATCTCGGTTTGGTGATATGGGCAATGATCTGCATAACAATGCGAGTAGTGCAACGTGCTATATTGGAGTTTTGCAGGTGGCATGTTTCGCATGGTACACGGGTCGCCCCAATCATTTCCTGCTGCAATTGAGCAGGGGCTGTCAGGGGGTACAGGGGACTCGTTAGGGTACCCAGTGTATGACTAAGGAGGGGAGGTAGGGGAGATATCTCCCTCTGGTTCCATCGTGTTTGATTCTTGCTCGTAGACTATGTTATCCAGGATGTCGTCTGCTTCCTGTGTATGATCATAGACATAGAGTGGGTTCAAGTCTGATTCCCCCTTGTATATCCGGGAAAGGGCATTGGCTAAATAGTTCAAGCTTCCTGGTGCATAGCCTATCTTCGCGTAGTATTTTCCTAAGGCACTGAGCGATCTAACTTGCTTTCTGCTTGGGTTCCTTGCTATTCATAGGTGTGTTAGGGGCTGGTGGTCTGTAACCATTGTAAAGAAATTTCCCGTTAGTACATTGTGGAACCGATTAAGTGCTTCCACTATTGCTAAGGCCTCTTTATCGGTGGTTCCATAATTCATCTGTGTGTTGGTGAATTTCCTGCTGTGTAACACAGCTGGTCGAGTCGTCTCATAAGTGGGGCCTTGTCCAACCCATGCCCTATCCCCAAATCAGAGGTGTCCGTTACCAGCCAAATTTGTTCCTTGCTTCTCATATCTATTGGTGGCATGACGTGGTCATCAACAATTCAGTTTCTTATCATTTCGAATATGGTCTGATGGGTAGTTGTCTATACAAGCTTGGCATTCCCCATTAAGTCGATTAATAGTGCTGTCATGGTTGCATGATGTGGGAGGAACTGGGCCACATAGTACACTATTCCTAGAACATGTTGCAATACCTTTCTGTTTTGGGATGTTTCCCAACCTGCGATAGACGATATCTTCTGGGGGGATGTATGGATTTCTTCATTGTCCACTATGTGTCCTAGTACTTCTAGCTTGTCTGCGAATAGTACTGACTTCTTTTTGCGGGTATAGAATTTAGTCTTTCTGAGTCGGTCGCATACCTGCCGTATGTGCTCTTCATGCTCTTCTGGTGTATCCGAGAATATGAGAATACCATCAATATATACCCATACAGAGTGATGCAAGAATTCCCTTAGCAGGTCTTCCATTATTCGCATAAATGTTGCTGGCGTATTCATCTCTCCTTGTAGCATTACTTTGCTGACAAATCTCCTGAATGGGGTTTTGAATCAGTTGAACTTAACGCTGTCCTTGTCCACTCGTGTTTGGAAGTATGCATCGCTTAGGTAAATGTTACTCCTGAATTTTGCCTGTCCAATGCGGTTAGGGATCTGCTGTTGGTGGGATCGATGGGCTATCCAGGATCGTGTTATGGTTTCTCATTTTCAGGTCCACCAAAGGGCGATTCCTTCCGTCTGACTTAGATTGCACGAACATAGAGGCTGCTCCGGGAACCACCTGTCATACGATTACTCCTGCGTGTAATTCCTCGTTTATCCAGTCCCTGAGGTTCCCCTTGTATGCTTCTGGAATTGAGTAGGTCGGTTGGTTTTTTAGATTCGTTGGGTCTTGCAGCCGAATGTGATGGTTAGTCTGATGCACAGGAGGTAGCGTTTCAAGGACCTCATCCGGGAAGAAAACATTGTATTCTTCCAATTGTGTTGCTGAGGTTGCATCTGTAACTGCGGATCGGAATTCCCCACTTGTTGGTTTGCATAGTACTTTCAGTTTGTCATCGGGAAACTCCACTCCTGTGTCCCCACACCTGACAAGGGTGGTGTGTCTTTTCTGGAACAGCATTCCAGTCAGGGCGTCGTACTTTGCTAAGTTTCCTACCAATATCTCCTGCTTTGTCTATTTCTTTTTCCTGATTCCGATGGTCAGCCCATATTTCTTGTTGCTTGCAGAGCGGGAACCTTTCATTGTCATGTTGACGGTCGTTGTTTCAGGTAGGAGTTCCGTTTGTATGCCGTGGGTAGAGATAAAGGTAGTTTTGATAATGTCGTAACCGATTGTTCCTATATCGAACAGTACCTTTTCTGGATGGCCCTCTATGTAGATCGTTCCTTCTAGGGCATCACAGGGCCATATTGTCAGTGCAGGTTGGGTTCGGAGGCTTTCCATTTCTACTGAGTTAATTTCCACTTCAACGTATTCAGTTGCTTCCATGTGGTTCATGCTGGCCTCTCACTTGGGTGTTTTTCCTTTTCTCTTTTTAGCATAGCAGTCCCTTGTATAGTACCCCCTTTTTCTGCATTTGAAACAGGTGCCTGCATCGCGTCACTTTTGCTTCTTATTTTTCTTCTCTTTCGAACATTTGCCGTATGGTTTATCCTTCCTTGTATTGTCCCGCGCTGATGGTCCTTTACTGTTCCCCTGCTGCGGTATGCGGGTTCAGTAAACTCCTGTTTCATACAGGATAGCGTCCTTCCGCTTAGCCTATTTGACTATTTTGTCAAAGGAGTCTCCATCTTCTTCCATGGGTTCTACCTCCTGGCATAGTCTGGGATGCATTGCTTCATACAGTCTTTGTGGCAGTGGGTACTAGGATACTGTCCGGGTAGGAAATCGTCTATGATACATTAGGAGAACGGTCGCGACTATGGTTATTCTTTTAGTTTTTCCATTTCTTACTTGCTGGATATCCTTGAACCTTTCATATAGTTCTTCCTGGTTTTGCGAGGATTGGAATCTATCTCTCAAGTATTTTATCAGGGGAGTTCCTTGGATTTCTTTCTCACTCTTGTAGTGGTTTCTTGCTTGGTGGTATGCTTCCTCTGCCTTTCCGGTACAGAAACTTCCAAAGTATACTCTGCTTCCTTCTTTGGCCTTTGCCACTCTGTGCAGAGCAAGGTACTGGGAAGTGGTTGTTACCCATTGATCAAATGCTACAGGTTTTAGGTCTTCCTTTTCATCTGAGAACGCGGGTGGCAGCGGGAGCGTGATTTTCAGTCCTGTTTGCGCGGCCACTGGGCCAGGGGGTGCAGTGGATTCTCCTTCGGACATATTATGTTTGGACTCTTTCTTGCTGGAGGTGTCATCTGATGAGCTGTCTGAAGAGTCGCTAGGTGGCTCGTCTGGCGGTCTTTCTACTACCGAGTGATCTGATGTTTCTTCGTTATCGTCTTCCTCCTTTGGTGTGCCAACAGGTAGGCTGTCTTTCATCGGTGGTTGCGCCGGCGCATTTCCTTTGCTGGGGCTGGGGGGAAAGTACCCAGGAAGGCTGGTTGCTGCCTATGCTAATTCGTCAGTTGATTCGCTAAAGGTCTGCCACGCCAAATCTCGAGTTAATTGTCTTTCTTCTTCGTCAATTGCGAAATTCCCCTTAGGGCCTTTCAGTTTCTTGGGTTGCCTTCTTTTGGTAAGGCCTTCTTGCGGAACCTGCTTCCCACTTTGAGTCTCTAGTGACTCAATGGCGTCATGTTGGCAGAGCTGAACCTCTCTTGGTTCAGCCACTCGCCACTGCTAGCTTCGTTGTAGGACACTTCATAGGTTGATCAGACCAGGTCCAGGCGGGTTTCCAACTACTAGCTGAGGTTACAAAAATATAACGTGTTCAGGCCAGGCCCTAGTCAGATAGCAGTATGATAGGAGCAGATGGCTTCTTGATCAACAAGGAGCGGGCGCTGCTTACTAAAGGAGTCTTCAAACAGGATGTAATAGGAGATCAAAGAAGTAACCATTCAACCAAGTATATTAAGAATCCTGTCTGGTGAAGTCTGCTGTTTCTACTGCGGGAATCAGCGGTCTTTAAATACAGCATATCACGTATCTCCAGTATGAGCGATATTCCCAAACATTGTATATATCAACCGATAGCAGACGAAACAATACAAGTATCAAACGATACTATAAAACTAAACATAAAACAAGGTGTGTATCAACCGATAGCACACCAAAAATACCAGTATCAAACGATACTGTGAAACTAAACATAAAACAACCTAGTACCTATACCGGTTACATACGTAGTCAGTTACCCATTCCATGAGCCCTTTCCAGTAGAACTCCCTAGTTATGAATTCCACCCTTTTCTCCTGGCCGAAGTGCCCTACAACCTTTGAGCCTTGGCTGCTTTGCGAAATCTGTGTTTGTAGGGCCTCATCCTTCGGAATGCATAGCCGTCCCTTGTAATAAAGGAGGCTATCTGGCAAGGTCTATTGTATTGGCATTTCCTTTTATTCATCCCGCAGCCTTTCCCACTCCTCTTCCCTCCTTTTTCAGTCCTGGTCTCTCCTCCCCTTAACCTCTACCAGTCGCAGAAATTGGGCATCAAACTTCCAGCCTGTTGGTCTAATAACCACCCCACTGGTTAGCGCGGTTTCTTTGCTTGTCAGGGCCTTGTGCCCTCCTCAATCATACTCACCGAAGTGTTGATTTAGCCGACGTTCCTTCCTCAGCTGACCGGCCACAGTTTGGGTTTCGACCATACTGGTTCCGGTGCTTCTGAGTCCTCCTTGGCCCCTCTCTGTATTGCCTAGCTCCCTTCCTTCGTAGAGCCCTCCGTCGCGGATCCTTTCTACTATGAGTTGCGCAACTCGTTCGCCCTTCCCCATGTGGTAGTCCTGGTCCTGCAGGTTGAATAGCAATACCTTCACCTCTCCTTGGTAGTCTCTGTCAATAACTCCTGCCCCGACCATGATCCTGTGTCGTGCGGCAAGGCCACCTCCTGGAGCTACTCGACCGTAGGTTCCCACTGGTAACGTTAAGGCTATTCTGCTGGCTACTGTCGCTTGTCCGCGAGCCAGCACCATTGCATCTTCCAGTGCAGTGATGTCATATTCGGCTGCTTCACTTGAGTCCCTTGTAGGAATCTGAGATTTGGTGTCTAACCGCATAGCTTGAGTATTTCCAGGCTTGAGTGGGTTCTGCCCTGGACTGGGTTCCTCTTCTCTTCCTACCACTATAACTATGACTGGGTTAAAATATGCAGGGTTTAACATTGCGAGCTTCTTGCTTTACACAGCTGCCCCCTCAGGATGATACTTTGGCCGTCTGGTTAATGCGTCCGGTTTCCCGCCACTTCACCCTGGTCGGTACACAATTTTGAAGTTAAAATCTGCCAACTTCTGTGCCCACCTTATTTGCCTGGCACTTTAGGCCTTGATCGAGAGAAAATATTGTAGATTTTGATGATCCGTAAACACTGTACTGGGTTCCTCTATTCCTGCCAGGTAGTAACGCCATTTTTTGAATACTTCAACTGTGGTGAGCAACTCTTTATCATGAACATCATAGCTGTGTTCTGCCGGGTTGAGCTTTCACGAGTGAAATGCGATCGGGCGAAACCTCTTTTTGATCTATTGTGACAGTACACAATCTAGCACAAAATCACTTGGATCTGTTTCCACCACCGTATTTTGGTCTGGGTGGAAATGTGCCAGAATTGGTACTGCTACAAACTGTTCCTTCAGGAATTCGAAAGCCTCCCCCTGTTCCGTTCCCCAGACAAAACCCTTCGAGTACCCTTTTAGTAACTCCGTTATGGTTTTAAAAGTTCTTGAGAAATTCTTGATGAATCTGCGATAGAAATTCGCAAATCCCATAAAAATTTGTATGTCCTTTATGGACCCACGTTTCTTCCATTCCCTTATGGCTTAGACCTTTTGATCACTCATACTGATCCCGTCAGTCTTCACTATGTATCTCAGAAATTCAACCCTCTTGGTGTGAAATACTGACTTATTGATAGACACTGCTAACTAGTATTTCCGTAACTCGGTTAATACCTCCTTTACCAACTTGATGTAGTCCTCCTCACTCTGGGAGTAAATTAAGACGTCGTCTATGTATACGACCACTCCCAGGTCCAGGAATCTCCTCTGGACTCCATGCATCATGTCTTGGAAGGTGGCGGGTGCCTTTACTAGCCCAAATGGCATTGCCCGATATTCGTAATGACCATACCGCGTACTGAAGGCCATCTTACACCCATCCCCCTTTTTAATGCATATCAGGTGGGACCTACCCTTTAGGTCCAACTTGGTGAAGATATGTGACCTGACTGCCTGATATCTGACTTCACTTAGTAGCCGTAGAGGGTACTTGTTGGCAATCGTAACCTTGTTCAGCCCACGGTAATCCACACATAGCCTCAGCTGTCCATCAGCTTTTAGTACAAAAAGTATTGGTGCACCTGGGTGTGACTGGCTGGGGGTTATTTTTCCCTCTTGTAGCATCTTGTCAAGGTACTCTTGCAGCACCCATAGTTTCTTTTCAGACAACGGGTATATTGGCCCCCACAGGGGCTTTTCTCCCTCTATGACCTTGATCTCATAGTCAAAGGTGTTATGATTTGGGAGCCGTTCTGCAGCCTGGGGCAAGAAAAGGTCAGCGTACTCGCGGTAAGGCTTTGGCAGAGTTTCCAGCACTACTGCCTCCAGGTCCTCTGGGCCCACAATCCGGCCCACGTATCTTGCTGCAGGATCGGAGGCCACTTTCTCCTCCTACTCAATGCAGATTCCTTCATCTTTCAGTTCCAGGTGTTGCTCACACTATTCTGCCTGGCGCGTTCCTCTGCTTGCATCCTCAATAAATGACAAGAGGTGTTGGCAATGCGACCAACCGAATAGTATTATTAAGCCATGGATCCCCTGGCTCATGACTTTACTGGTGATTTCTGAGCAATGTTGGTTAGCCCCAATTTCTAGCGTAATAGGGGTCGCAGAGGGCCTTCCCACATTTTGGGATTGTGTGCCGTCGAACGCAGTCATACTAACTGAGGTGTCTTGCTGTATTGTTTCTAGTCCCAGTTTTTGGACTAGTGCTTCTCGTATGACAAAGATCTGTGAGCCTGAGTCTAATAACACGCAAATCGGTACTCATTCTACTTGTATTCTTCGATAGGCCATGCCTTGTGGGCACTCATAATATGGAGGTGTTGGGACTTGAGTCTTGTGTTGCTTTGGTTCCCCCGCAGGGTTATCCTGTCTTTGTTTAACGGACATTTGTGTATCGAGGTATTCAACAATCTTGGGTGTTTGTTATTGTGCCCATACAATTTCGGCCATTTAGGCCTCCTCAGACAAACTTAGTCCCTTGTGTGCACCTCCTGTGAGGCCTTCTTTCCCCTCAGTGACGATATTTAATCATACTGGTCTATGCCACTAGTGCATAGATGAGGGAGTGACCTTTCTAACCCGGCCTGGGGTGCTCGACTCCTGCCATTGTGTACGAGTTAGGGGGAGCACGCTGTCCCTTGTCTCGCCTAGCAACCTGTAGCCTATCCACACGCTGTCGCTGGTGGTACCAGACTGGAACTAGGGAAGCGCCTTCAGGTGGTCCTGCCCTATCCTGACTCCTTTCCCGTACATGACCTTTGGAGGAAAGAGTTGGGGTGCCCTGAGTTGCCCCCCGCAACAGTCCCCTTTCCCGGCATACTTGGTTTGAACCTTCTCTATCCAGGGAGGAATATAAAGTCTTGCCGTCCCACGCTTAGGTCAGGGGTCATTCTTGATTGCGTCCCCCTGAGATGGGTTAACTTTCTCCATTATACACACTTTCTTATGCCCTTCACACTTCTGTCCCTGCCCACGCTCAGAACCCAGTCAGTGCAGTTCTCCAACATGCTTGAATAAGCTGTTACCCTAGCTTACAACGTAGGTTATGGTTTTTATACAGGGCTCCCGGTTGTCCAATCTATCCCCCTTCTTGATCCGACAACTCCCAAAGTCTAGGTGCTGGTGGCACATTGGTCTGGTTCACCGTTGGCCTTGGGGTGGCATTCTGAACCTCCAGGTTTCGGGGCCTAAACTTCCCTGCTTTCCGCTGTCCTATTGTTGTGACAATGGCCCCCTTCCTGCAAGCTCCCCACTTGTGGTTTATGAGTCCGCACTGGGTGCAGCTTTTATTTTTCCGGCATTGGTCGACCAGGTTCGTGGGTATTCCCTCACGAGCTTTCTTCCAGTCAGTATGCTCAACCCCTGGAGTCTTGATTGGTTTATTGGTCTGGGTGAACCTTGCTGACTTGAAAGTCCCAGGTACTGCTTTCCTCTGGAACTTGCTAGCTTGTTCTTCTTCCATTCCTCGCTTTGGCTTGTTTTCTCTGACCTCCCGTCATCGTTTCAACAGTTCGGAAGAACCCGACGAGTTCAATGGATTGTCTCATCGTTGCCTTTCGCTATCGAGGAAGGCTTCCTCCTGGTTGCCAACCACGCAAAGGTGCTCCCGCCATTCAGCGTCGGGGTCATATCGCTTATGAGACAGCCATCTCAGTATTGACTCCGGTAGGCAGTCCTTGACTATCTTCCTCAATACCGTGCCCAGAACCTTGGCCTTGATGGCCAAGCTTTCCATCTGGAGAAGGTACTTGTCGATACCCTTCTCATACTTGATTTTTCCCATCTGCCCCAAGGCTTTCTGGTCCTCATTGATCGGTGAGAATCGCGGGATTATTTCTTGCCTAAACTGTTCCCACTTCAGCAATTCAGGACAAGCGGCATACTCTACGAGCCTTTCCATGCTCTTCCTATCCCAGTTGCTGAAGTGTCTCATGTCAGTACCCTTCGTCCTTCCCAGAGCATATATAATTCTATCTTTATCCTCTATCAACAGCATGGGATTCCAGCTAAAGTAGTCCTGGCATGTGTGTCGCTGGGTCTTTATGTCCTGGTAGGATCTTGCCTTATACACGAAGGGAGGGTTGGCGGACTTCTTCTGATGTAAGGCAGTTTGTCAGGCCAACTCCTTGGCTAGCTGCAGCATCATTTGGTATTCCTCCTCTTCCTTGGCCATCCGCAGCCTTCCTAAGGGCAATGCACCCAGCTGGTGGCTCGGTCCTTCTCCACCATTACCCGACCCGTCAGCACTGGGGTCAGGGTCTTCTCCTCCTCCGACCACATCAGAAGGCGCCAGGGTTCCTTCTCGGCCACCCTGTATAGTCACTGGCTGGGTATCCCCATCTGCTGGCCTGATCCCTTTGTCTTGATGGGATAGACCCGACTGTGCTCTCCCGGTTTCACCATCATGGGTCGATCGCCCCTGATGCGATCTGAACGCTGACTGTACCAGCACCGTCATTTCCCCTGTTGATTGGGCAAACATCTGGGTCATGTTCTGCTGTATATCCCTGAGCCCTGTCATTACCTTCTTATCGCGAGTCTGTAGCTCTGTAACGAACTGTAGCTCCCAGGTCCTGCAGAGTGGTCATTCCTCATCCAACTCCTTCCAGAGTCTATCTAGGCCTGTATAGAGCTCTTGATCTCTATTCACTGATTCTTGGATGGTATGTCCCAGGCCCTGGTGCAGCTGTCCACTCACCACTGCTTGTTGTTCTGATCACTCTTACATGCAAGTGAGTGTGGCTGCGATCACTCCCTTAAATCTGGTGATCTTGGCCACTACCTCTCCTTCCAGTTTCCTACTCTTACTTTCCCAAAGCGCCAATTCCTCTCCAACCAGCTTCTCCCTGTTCAGAAGTCGCTCTCTTACTTGAGCCAGGCCTTCCACCGTCTC
Organism: Tuber magnatum; assembly: GCA_003182015.1. NCBI lineage: Eukaryota > Fungi > Ascomycota > Pezizomycetes > Pezizales > Tuberaceae > Tuber > Tuber magnatum. The sequence goes on from PYWC01000114.1 coordinate 32,268, forward strand.
TTTTCCCTTGTCAGACAGGGTCCCATATGCGACCATCTGGTCATTCTGGGTTTGGGTAACACTGCAGTCTATTGGCCAATCAGTGTCCCCACGTATATGGCGAAGGCACCCAAGTTGGTAGTGCCTGAGGAGGTTGGCGTCCCAGAGCGTGACCTGTGCCCACTTCATCTCTTTGTGATGCTTTGGGTCAGGCCCCTGGGTACTGGTGGCCCTGACAGGTTTTCAGGTATAGGTGTAGAACCTAGTCGTAGTGGTGGGATGTCACCTCCTGGAGGTGGTGGTGGTCGTGGAAAGGGGCTATCTTGGCCTTGCCCCCATGCGCTGATCAGTTTCTGCTGTCTCTCAGTGTGTAGCATGGAGGTGTCACCAGAATCATCCGACCCTACTTCAATTCTTGGTTGCAACATGGGGCCTTTTCTTTCTATAAGCGTGAGGTTTTTGACACCCCACTTGACCGCATCATCAGGGAAGCAGAAGGGAATGTTCTTATCTTCGAAGACCGCACTTAGGCTGAGATCAAACTTGACCTCGTAGACGTATGGGTTTCATTGGAGCTGAATTTGAGATAAATGGTAGAGGGTGCTAGGCAAGCAATCCTCCAGGCTGATTGAATGAGGTGATGGTGGGCCTCAGTAGTGTAGAAGTTATCAATATAGTGTTAGGCAGCAGGTGACGCTAAGAACGAGCGAGTCTATACTAAGGCCTGATACGTAACAAAGTGATCCCTAGGAAGCCTCACTCTGCATGTCAAGATAGAAGTAGAATGCAGAAGTGTATTGTATAATGAATATATTGGTAAGATCTCTTCTCCATCGCTGATGATGTCTAAAAAGCATGGGAGGCACCTTGATATTTATATTGCGCATCCGGGTGTTCGCAGACTATCCACTCCTCCCATCTTTCCTCTGTACTAACTTCGTAGAACCTGAAAACCTTTACCCTGCTGGACTCTGATTTCCCCAAATGGCGCAGAGGGTGTCCCACCCCTCTCTTCACGGTGTTTGTGCTAATCATAGTCACTCAAACCCTTTCACCATGTCAAGCGGTTACTGGTCCTTTCTCTGCATATGAAGTGATCAGCGCTGATGACAAACTTATCAGTGCAGGTGAATTTCCTATCTGTCTGCGTCAATCTATAGGAAGCATGTTCCGGTCTTATTGCGCCAATGGCGGTTAGGCCTCATTGCATTCAGGGTTGATCTCTTACACTGTAAGCCCTCATCTCACTCTAACTTATCATGCCTTTGGGTGTGGGCGAACGATCGTCCCTTAGGCGTCGTCCGCTCATCTGGTATGGTCTTTTGTATGCATTTGTTCCCACAACCAACCAAGCAGTTTAGTTCGTTCGACCTTCTCGGGATAGCCGAGAGTCCTCTCTTGAAGACTCCGGGAAAACCCCTCGGTCGGCGACCTTCGCTGGTGGCGTAAATGTGGGTTTTGTGCTGGGATTGTATTGGTAGAAACTAACTCATTCTCCCAATACTCCGATAGGCCCTGGGATTGAACACATGACCTTTTGCCAATAATCATGTGCCATGCCCATTATGCTATACCAGTTTATCTTATACGTAACATATACAGTCCCTCTTATTCATAGGTATCTTGAATTGTGTTATCAGAATAGTATATCTTTGAAGCTAATGCAAGATGGGGCACTAGAGTATGCAGTAGGAGATACAAGAACTGAGCTAAGAGAAAGAGGTATTGATATTATTCACTGGCCTGCTTTCTCATCAGACTTGAATCTAATTGAGCAGGTATGATATATTATGAAAAATTATATACAAGATAATTTTCCTGAAAATATATTATATGATAGATTAAGAGAGGCTGTAAAGGAAGCTTGGGCAAATGTTGGGCTACATGAATTTAGAGAGTTGGTAGAGAGCATACCTGCAAGATGTCAAGTAGTTATTGATGCCAATGGGCTTTTCACAAAATATTAGATACAGGCCTGTTGATCTACAATACATTTTCCCATTGTTTCTCTTCAAACTATTGTTTCTGGCTTTCCAGCCATATACTACAAAAATAACTTCAAGCTACTATACCTAATTTTCTCCTCATCCCCTGCTAGCCAAGCACCCTTCTACTAGTAAAATATACAATACTTAGGTATTGTACCTCCAGAAAATTTTAGCCCACTTTCCTGTTTCATGTAAGCTTGACATGAATAAAAGTGGTTAATTTACAGTTATCTTACCATATTATATTTTATAAATTTTCTTGTTACAGGAGAGCAGGTAATATGTTTATAACAAGTATTATTAAAAAATGTAAATAGAGTAAACTAATAGGTTTACAAGCAAACCTACAATTGAAGAATATCAGTAAGCATGTCTTATATGTTAGTAATGGCTTAACTTACAAATCAATTAGTTAATATATAGCTAGCTAATACCAGATCTATAATTTTTTTAATAAAGGTAGTTTTAAATTCTCGTGCAGTTGGTTTAAGGATCAGCATTGATTAAAACAAGTACTTTAGATATCCATAAGTAAAGGCAGGAGTACTGGCAGAAGTAAGATATAGGATTTAGCTGATTTAGTAGACACTAGTAATTTGAAGTTAGAATTGATTATTGTATTAAATTGTGAAAAAGAAAATGAAGCAAAAGAGGAGATTATAGATGCAATTGAGTTGCTTTTGTTAGTAGTTTCGGCGATTCAATATTTTGAACTAAGAGAACCAATTGTTTATAGTAAGTATCATATCTATTAAGTTATTATTTCTCTATTTTCCAGACTTCGGATTTATATATAGTATCATATTTGTAATAGGATTTTCCTTCATTTTAACTAATATACCAATAATTTTAGCATACAAGATATATATTCTAGATATAAATGTTTTCTTTAATTAAAGATATAAGTCCCGTTTGGTATTATAATATATTAGACCTGACAATAGATTCTAGTCTTATAAGTTAGAGTTGAAAATATAAAAAGTCTGCAAGAAATTTTTAGAGAGTAGTATGCTTGGCATTACTGTAACGACCCAACATACATGAGCTAGGGCAGACGGAACCTATACCCATACAGGTAGCCAGGAGTCGAACTGGTAGGAACTGGCAGGCAAGTAAGTACTTGACCTACGGAGACCCGATGGCCCAGGCTCAGAGAATGCACAGAATTGGCTGGTCAAGGACTTAGGTATCAGAATACACCCGGGAGCAGTGTCAGTGTACTTAGGGACTTCTGAAGAGGTAGTTGCTCAGCGAGGCCGGGTAACTGGAGACAGGTCAGAAATGTCTATCGCCGGCGACAGGATAGACAGGGTAACAGGGAAAGGTTATCTGGTCCACTAGACAAGATTGCCCTACCCTGGGGCTTGGGTTACCCTCCCCAAAGTCCTGAGTTACCCTACCTTTCAATCCGAAGTCGTGCGAAGAGTTCGGGAAAATTGACAGGAATGTTTGTCATATGAAGCCATGCATGATACTGGAATCTGGGGTTCCGAGGGATGCTATTGGGCGAGCTACGTAGCTTCGAGAAAGCTGTAAATTGGAGACATTATTCCTATCATACCCCTCTGGCCCGGCCTTGAGGCCCGGGCATCATGGGCAAACGGTTGGGTAGTTGTGTGCAGTCTAGCAAAGAGGGAACTTTGGAGACATGCTTGCAACACCGTATACGTCGCTGCCGTCCGGTCTACTGTAAGCTGTTCGCAGGATATATAAGGGGGCATTGGGTGGAAGGTGGAGTACCTCCTCCAGGTTGTTCCTAGTAAAACGGACCAAAACTGACGGAGCTAACGGGTGTTAACAGTGGGGGTCCCGAAGGTAGTCCCGGCTGGTGCCGGGGTGACTGGGAGAGTTTTATACCTACCAAGCCAGAAAGTGTCCCCAACGCTAAAGGCTCTGAAAGGGAAGTACGGAGACACTAAAAGCAAGATTCCTACCAGAGGTAAGGTAGATCGGATGTAGTGCTCATGGGTAGCGCGCATTGGATCACTCGCGGACTACTGTGCCCTGCGGAAGATACTGGAAGCCCGCGACCCGTAAATAGTAAATAGATAAACCGCTCACGGTAGCCTTCAGAGTCAAGTAGAGATCAACGCATATGGGAAGGGTGTCATAGATAGTCTAGCTCATGAGGTGCCATGACAGTTAGCCAGTGGCAACACACCGATGCGCAGAAGTTTTCACCCTGGCGGGCATATTGGAAATGCACTGCAGAAACGATAACCGTATAAGGTGAACGCTGACAAGAGTGTGTCGACACATGTATGCCTGAAGGGGGTGCCAGGAGACGTGTTGGACAACCCTTAGAGGAGAGGGGTGTGCTCCAATGGTTGGAGTAAACTGATGGGGCAGTTTCTGGCATAAGATAAAACTACCTGAAAGTCTATGCGAGAACTCTCCTACTCCAACAATCAATCCTCTTGAGACCTTAATTGAGTGAAGTGTCAGGCTTAACGATATTAAGTTTAACCAATTTCTTTACTCTTACATTGGTCTGAACTTTTGGCGATACGTTTGAAGTTGTTCTGTGCTGTCGCAACCTTGGGATCCATCCTCCTAGGGGTGCTCCCATTACAGTATATCGTTAAGCCTGTTCCTCGCTTAACCCCGCTCCTGATTAATTGTTTTTCAATCTACGGCACTGACCTTGCATGAATACTGGTAACCTAGTCTAGAACAAGTAGCCCACGGTGGAAAGCGCAATGGCTAGTACTGAACTTTGCGCTAGAATGGTATCCAACCCGGATTCAGACCTTGACCTTGACGACAACTCCGCCAAGACATTTCATGCGTCGGTTTTCGCGGATGTCCGCGGTATTGAATGGGACGGTTACCAATTGCTTCTGGAGGCTGCCCCTATTCAGTTACCCGATGAATGTGTTGCTCTTACGATTACAGACCCTCGTGCTCCCAAGCTTTTGTTCTTGCAAGTCTCCGCCCTCGTTCACAACATGCTCCCTCCCCCGCCGCAAGGGGTACCATTTAGGGAGTTCTCCCACGAGTTCATGGAACCTTACATCGCCCTGTAGGTATCCAAGTCGATTGAGGATGTGAAGTGGGAACTAGAGAATTGGAATGCCCAGCAGCAGCAGGTGTTGCTTAAACAGATTACTACGGCGGCGGTGGCATAGATGAAAGTACAGCAGGAGGCATACCTGAGAATGTTAAGAGACCAGAAGGCATTCAAGGATCGTATGGCAGTGCTGGAAATGGCCTTCGAAGCAGGTTATAGTATTGATGCTGAGAATAACGTACTGATGATAGAGGCGGCGCCCCCACTCCCACTCGTCCACACAAAGCCAGAGAAATTCGGGATGGAACTGGCTATGAGAGCTCGGAATCAACAATGGAGCACGTACCTAAGCCCCGTAGGTATACGGATGTTGGAAAGCCTCAAGGGTGAAGATTATAGCTATACCTTGTCCTTCAAAAGAGCATCAACAGGCTCTCTGTCTATCGCCTCCTCGATCGCCCGCAGTGGTTCAGGAAGCCCAGCGATTGGACCAAATAATAGGTGTTGGGTTAAGAAAAGGACGTTGAAGCCAAAGGGTATCACGGCACCAGACACACCTGACCCTACCCCTCGGCCGACCCCTGCTCCCAATAACCCTCCTGCAACAGTGTTGGTTGCAACTCCCATACCTCACATCGCTGCCCCAAGACCCACACCTTTACCGGTCTCGTTGGCCGCTCCTGATACCTTTCCTGCCACAGCCTTTCCGCCAGCAGTATTGGCTACGCCAGGGTTCCGACCACTGCGTGCAGCATCACCTGCATTTTTCGAACAGGTAAGGCACCAGGAAGAGCGTGTACCCATGGCTCCATCACGAGGGACTCCGATCCCTGGGCCTGGGACACCTGCTCACTCCGCCCCTTGGGCATCCATGATTCCCTCTGCCCCCTCGAAACCAACTCCTCCTTCCGTGCTCCCCATAATCACAAGCGGCGAGTCAGACAGCCAAGAGGAATTTTGCTTGTCGGGCTGCAAATTGGAAGAAACCAGTATGGGATGGATTTATTACCACACATATGGGTGCAGGAAGGAACAACGGACCGCTGTGAGACATCGAAGAAGCCAGAAGGAAGGAGATAGACGGCTAACATGTGGGTATTGTGGCTCATGGAGGCATGTTGGCCCCCCAATGCAACCCCTACGCTGCCCAGAGCTGCAGGCATTTCTGCGGATAACTCAGGTGGCGCCTGACCCAACTCCTGAGAGTGGGCGACGCCCTGTTCCACCACTGGCATCAGTCCCATCAGGGGGTAACCCCCACGGGGATGGGAAACAGGATGGCCAGGGGGAACGGTTTGATGGGTATGATAGACCACGGGAGACACCAGGCGGAAACGCCGCGGATGGTGGAGATGGAAATGCGCCTCCTGGAGGTGGTGCAACTGGAGCAGGAGGAGATCCAGGGGACTCCAACCATGACAGTTCGGATGATGATGTTGCCGATTCTCTCCCTGATGTGACCCGCTTCCTCGGCACTGGCAAGGAAGGTTAGAGTGAGGAGAAGAAATGACGGTGGGACCACCGTGCTAACAAGCTACAACTGGAATTCTGGAGCAGATCGACCTCACAGACATCCTCCAGACAGCGGCAAAAGAGGCCGCAGAAGTTGAGCGGTATTCCGGAGTTCAAAGGAAAGGTTACTGAACTTGCAAGCTTCCTAACACTGGTGGAGGTCAAGTACGAATACTTTGCGGGGTGCAGGTTGACCGATAGGGACAAGGTAAACCTGCTGATCCCCCACTTAGAAGATACCGCCCAAACATGGTATCTCGGGCTGCACTCACACACCAACAAAGACGCAGCCAAGCATACTGGCGTTCCTGTTAACAACAGTAACCCGTTGAGAACAGGGAAAGGATTCCGGGAACCACTGGAACGAAGTTTCGGCAGTGACCAAGCAGAATGAGACCGATCCCTTCTCGAGTGGCGAGACCTAGTGATGAAGACACATCACATTGATGAGTACCTGGACAAGATAATTGACTACATGTATAAGCTCAGCTGTACAGATTGAGTACATGTACGAGACAAGGTATCGTCAGGTATTACCCAGGAAGTTCACAACGCATGGGCCCTCAAGGAGCCCCATCCAACCGACTTGAACGACTACCTTGATCTTCTGCAGAAAGTGGACCACAGGCTGGAAGACAACACCCGGTTCAGTAACAGGGTTTTCCATCCTGTAACCGGTACGGGTTACTAGGGTTTTATGTTTGGTTTCACAGTATCGGTTGATACTTGTATTGTTTCGTGTGCTATCGGTTGATACACACATTGTTTTATGTTTGGTTTCACAGTATCGGTTGATACTTGTATTGTTTCGTGTGCTATCGGTTGATACACACATTGTTTCATGTTTGGTTTTATAGTATCATTTGATACTTGTATTGTTTCGTGTGCTATCGGTTGATACACACATTGTTTTATGTTTGCCTTTACAGTATCATTTGACACTTGTATTGTTTCGTGTGCTATCGGTTGATACACACAATGTTTTGCAATATCACTCATACAGGAGATAAGCGATATGCTGTATTTAAAGACCGCTGATTCCCGCCATGGAAACAGCAGACTTCGACAGACAGTATTCTTAAATATACTTGGTTGAATGGTTACTTCTTTGATCTCCTATTACACCCCGTTCGAAGCCTCCTTTAGCAAGTAGCACTCGCTTTGTGTTGATGATGAAGTTATCTGCTCCTATCGTACCCCTACGTGACTAGGGCCTTGCCCGAACACGTTACATTTTTTTAACCTCCGCAAGTGATTAAGAAACCTCCAGGGACCTGGTCTGATCAACCTACGAAAAGTCCAATAAGCGAAGCTAGCATCGGGGAGCGGCAGAACCACAAGAAGTTCGGCTCCGCCAAATGACACGATTGAGTCATTAGTGACTCGAAGTGGGAAGCAGGTCCCATGAGAAGGCCTTACCAAGAAAAGGCAATCTAAGAAACGGATAGGGCCAAAGAACGAATTTTCGATCAATGAAGCAGAACGACAATTAGCGCGAGCCTTGGCCAAGCAGACCTTTAGCGGGTCGGCTGACGAATTAGCAAAGACAGCAACCCCCATTCCTGGGCAATTTCCCCCCAGCCCCAGTAAAGGAAAGGGACCGGCGCAACCACCAAAGAAAGACAGCATACCTATCAGGACACCTAAGAAGAAAGAAAGCGAAGAAGAAGGATCAGATCACGCGGTAGTAAGGCAGCCACCAGACGATAACCCTAGCGATTTTCCCGAAAGCTTCTCAGACGACAGTTTGAGTAACGAAGAGTCTGAACACGAAATGTCCGCAGGTGAATCCGCTGGGCGGGCAGGACCTAAAATCAAACTTCCACTGCCATCCACGTTCTCAGGCGAAAAGGACGACCTAAAACCTGAAGTATTTGACCGGTGGGTCATAACAACTTCGCAATACCTTACCCTACATGGAGTGGACAAAACCAGGGAAGGAAGCGGAGCATACTTCGCAAGCTTCGGTACCGGAAAGGCAGAGGAAGCATACCACCAAGCAATGAACCACTAAGAGAGTGGGGAAAAAATCCGAGGAACGACCCTGATAAAGTGCTTGAGAGATAGATTCCAATCCTCACGGAACACGGAAGAACTATACAAAAGGTTCCAGGATATCCAGCAAGTACGAAATGGCAAAACAGCAAGAATAACCCTGGTTGCGACGGATCTCTTGATGTATAATGGACGATTGCCTACTGGAACAGTGTCGCAGTATAAGCTGAAACGAACATCGTATGAAGCAAGGCATCCCAGACTATGTCAGGAGGTAGAACCCATGGAGGAGGATGGTGATTCCTTTGACAAGATAGTCCAGCGGGCGGAACGGAAGGATGCTATCCTGTATGACACAGGAGTTTACCGAAGCCATGTGCCACAGCAAAGGAATAGCCAAGGATCATCATCGCGGAACAATACAAAGAAGGATAAAGCATACCGCAAGGATTCAAAGGACAAGAAGAACAAGAAACAGAAACGACGCGAGGAAGGCACATGTTTCAAATGTGGGAAAAAGGGGCACTACGCAAAGGATTGCTATGCCAAACAAGGATAGGGAAAGGCCGTTAAGCGAGGGACAAGCACAAATCACATGGAAGCAACTGAATATGACGAAGTGGAAATTAACTCAGTGGAAATGGAAAGTCTGCGAACACAACCGACACTGGCAATCAGGCCCCGTGACGCCCTTGAAGGAACGATTCACATAGAAAGCCACCCAGCAAAGGTACTGTTCGACACGGGAACAATTGGCTGCGACATAATTAGCACCACCTTCATCTCTACCCACGGTGTCCCTACGTAACCCCTACCCCAACCTACAACAGTCAATATGGCTATGAAAGGATCCCGCTCTGCAAGCCACAAGAAATGTGAACTAACAGTAGGAATCGGGACAAAGAAATGGAAAAATCAGGAGATGTTGGTAGGAAACTTGGCAAAGTACGACGCCCTAATCGGAATGCCGTTCCTAAAAAGACACAATGCCATTATCAGGTGTGGGGATACAGAAGTGGAATTTCCCGATGACAAGCTACGTGTGCTATGCAAACCAACAAGTGGGGAAATCCGAGCTGCTGTGTCAAGCGCCACCTCAAAAACATTGTTGGAAGAATACACGGATGTATTTCCGGACAAGGTCCCTGAAACGCTACCCCCGGTGTGTAAGATTAGCCACCACATTCGGCTAAAGGATCCAACCAACCTACGAAACCAACCAACATACTCGATCTCAGAAGCCTACAAGGAAAAACTCATGAACTGGATAAACGACAAATTACGAAGTGGAGTGATTGTACGACAAGAGGTACCTGGGGTGGCGCCTATGTTTGTACAACCAAAGTCAGATGGAAGGATCCGCCCCCTGGTGGACCTGAAAGTGAGAAATGATAACAGGACCATGGATAGTCCTTCAATTCCAAATCAACAGCAGATCCTTAGCCGGATAGGCCGAGCAAAATTCAGGAGTAAGATGGACCTAAGCGATGCATACTTCCAAACACACATGGACAAGGACAGTGTTAAGTTCAACTTATTCAAAACCCCACTCGGAGGATTTGTGAGTAAAGTAATGCTCCAAGGAGACATGAATGCACTAGCAACATTTATGGGAATAATGGAGGACCTCCTAAGCGAATATTTACATCACTTTGTATGGGTATACATTGATCATATCCTCATATTTTCAGACACATCAGAAGAACACGAGAAACACATACGTCAAGTATGAGACCAGCTCAGAAAAGCAAAATTCTTTCCGAGCAGAAGGAAGTCCGTACTTTTTGCGGACAAACTGGAAGTATTAGGACATACAGTGGATAACGAGGCGATCCATGCCTCCCCCCAGAAAATATCATCCATTGCAGAATGGGAAACACCAAAAAACAAGAAGGAATTGCAACGATTCCTAGGAATAGTGAATTATGTGGCCCAGTTTCTGCCACACCATGCTACATTGATGGCACCGCTAACCGACCTAACGGGGAAGGCTGAATTCGTATAGACAACGACCCACCAAACCGCCTTTGATATGGTCCGAAAGCGGATACTTGATCACCAAGTTATGCAGCCAATAGACATACACAGCAAGGAACCAATTTGGTTCGTTACAGACGCCTCAGATTTGGGAGTTGGAGCATGGGTGGGACAGGGACCCACTTATGAGACGGCACAACCAGCCGCGTTACACAACAGAAAGTTCACCAATGCTCAGATGAACTATGGGACCACCGATAAAGAGGCCTTAGCGATAGTGGAAGCGCTTAACCAGTTCCACAATATACTAATGGGAAATTCCTTCACGATAGTTACAGACCACCAACCCTTGACACACCTGCGAATGGCCAAGAACCCTAGCAGGCAACAGGTGATATGGCTAAGTGCCTTAGGAAAATACGATGTGGAAATAGTCTATGCACCAGGAAGCACAAACTATTTAGCTGATGCCCTTTCCCGAATTTGCGATGGAAAATCAGACTTGAATCCACTCTCTGTCTATGATCATATGAAAGAATCAGATGACATCTCGGATAATGCAGTCTACGAGCAAGAATCAAACACAATGGAGCCCACGCAGGAGCTCTCCCCTACTTCCCCTCCTTTCTCCTATACTGAGTACCCCAACAAGGCCCCTGTACCTGCCGAAAGCCCCTGCTCAATTACTGCGCGAAACGATTGGGGTGACCGGTGTACTCTGCGAAGTACGCCACCAGAAGAACTCCAACATAGTGCCCTACACTACTTACACGGTTACGTGGATCATTGCACATATCATCAAACCGAGATCAAATTTACAAACAACCATCCTAGACGACTGGGAAGATCGACCCCTTACCCACCTGGTAAAGGACCAAGCCCCCCAAGTACGGAAATCGATCCAAGCCCTCTGGAGTCTCCCGAAATCAAGGACTGGGAATGGCAACAAACCATGGGCAGAGGACCAATAAGTGCGGGAGAAGCACCGTCCACCCTTGCCTAGCCAATGCCTAGGTCTTATGCAATTCCGGCATTGCTAAACCCGGAAGCCCCAGCATTCCAGATGCCGGTTCCAGAACCAATAGAAAACCTCACAACCAAGACAATAGCGGCATTCCGAATGCCAGGACCTCATAGCCCAACACCGATTAGACGAGCAGAATAGCTAGAAAGTCTTTCCAATGAGACAATAGTCTCAGTAATGCCCCCGACAATAACAGAATACCGGCGCGGGCTTTACGATGTCTTAGAAGACAACGAGGAAGATGACCTACCTGAGACAACCAGAGGAAGCGAGATAAAAGATGAACGCAACACCTTACAGACAGTCAGTGAAATGATCGGAACGTTCCGAGCACACAAGGTCGCAGCATACCCAAAAGAACCAATTTGGAAGAAGGGAAAACGAGAATATGGACTCCACAGGAGACTTGTCCTGTTACAAGGTTGCAAACGGAATGCTGTACGCAAAAAACCAGATACGGGGAAGACTGGCTGTATATTCCGAAAGGCCCCACAAACGGAAATACGACTTTAAGAGAATATGTCATTAGCGAAATCCTCAACAAAGGCCACCACAATGTTGAACGAAACTTACGGTATGCAACAGAGTACCTATTTTGGCCTGAAATGCGGATAGATTTTAGAGCGTATGTAGCCCAGTACCACACATGCCAGGTGAATAAGGAGCCTACAAAATTGCCAGAGGGAAAGGCTCAAACAATTGCCCTGCCATCAGAAATCTTCGAATCAATAACAATTGAATTTGCAAGACCATTCCACAACTCATGGGGATACGATACGATTCTGGTTGCGATGGAAAGGTTTTCAGGATTCACGTGGCTTATACCTACAACGAAGCAAGTAACAGCAATAGCAACCTGGGAAC
>PYWC01000114.1:46235-58757 GCA_003182015.1 Tuber magnatum
CTGCAACAAATGCTTAGAAATAACAACAGAATCGAAGGGACGAACGTGGAGAGAATCAGTGTCAAACGTTTTCCGCTTCGGTAGCGGGTGCTACCTGAGCACCGAAAAATGTGATTGTTGCATGGAGACGGAAGAAACCGAAATTAAGCAGCAACCCCCTTCCCATGAAGACCTAAGCCAGGCCAATACCTAAGCCAGGCCAACACCTAAGCAAGGTCACTACCGAAACCTAGATACCACCCACCAGCCCCTACACTATCGAAGAAAACAGACCACACTACCTAACCTCCTAACCTTAAACCCCTTGTAAAAATTCTTCACCATATTACAAACTTACCCTTATACGAGAAAGAAAAACCAAAATGTCGACCTACACAGAAGTCAGCATCAAGGGCCGAGACCTCATTTTGGGGTACCTACTTTACCGAGAAATCATTCCAGAAGACGCATACTGGAAGATTTTCTACATCGATCACTGCGAGGATTGCGGACGAATCGATCTCGAGACGGAGGAAAGGGAGGCCCGGATAGTACGGAACTTCGTGGACCTGCCACACTACTGGGTGTCAGGTTGTTTTGTGCGCGGAGCGCCATGTGGGGAGTGCTTGGAGAGATGGTTGGAAGGTGCGGAGTCGATGTTGCAGGATGACTTGAGATTGCAGCAAGATAGCGATGCCGATGAGGATGGGTCCTTTCCGGAGAATAGCGGAACTAGCGCCTATTAGGATTTCCTTGGATGGTTTTGTTTTGATGAAATTGTTATTTTATTTTGGGAGTGTAACCGGTACAGGTTACTAGGGTTTTATGGTTGGTTTCACAGTATCGGTTGATACTTGTATTGTTTCATGTGCTATCGGTTGATACACACATTGTTTTATGTTTGGTTTTACAGTATCGTTTGATACTTGTATTGTTTCGTGTACTATCGGTTGATACACACATTGTTTTATGTTTGGTTTTACAGTATCGTTTGATACTGGTATTGTTTCGTGTGCTATCGGTTGATACATACATTGTTTTATGTTTGTCTTTACAGTATCATTTGATACTTGTATTGTTTCGTGTGCTATTGGTTGATACAGGCAATGTTTTCCAATATCTCTCATACTGGAGATAAGCGATATGCTGTATTTAAAGACCACCGATTCCCGCCATGGAAACAGCAGACTTTGACAGACAGTATTCTTAAATATACTTGATTGAATGGTTACTTCTTTGATCTCCTATTACACCCCGTTCGAAGCCTGCTTTACCAAGCAGTGCTCGATTCGTGTTGATCACGAAGCCATCAGCTCCTATCGTACCCTATGTCACTAGGGCCTTCCCCGAAGACGTTATACATCCTGTCCAATGGTCTGAGCCAATGGAAAGGAAAAACAATAGGTCATCGACTTCCGGGAGGTTTAAGAAGAAGGAAAAAGGTTTGGGCAGACAGAACCAGAGGCCTGCCAAACCTACTAATTTCAATGTGGGGAAACAGGCAAAGCCGGCGACTTCTGAGTATGCAATAGCATATAAGGAAATCCCGTCGACTTTGACTGAACGTCGGAGAAAGCACAACCTGTGCACCAAGTATGGACAAAGTGGTCATTTCTGGAGGAAGTGTACCGCCACGTCCCCAGTCGTTAGTTCATCCAAACAGGCACGTGTGTTGAAAGGGTCACCCCCAGTAAGCGAGCCCACAGGGACAGACAAGCGGCTGAAGCGCATTGAAGCGCCACCTCCAGCTTCCTTGCCAAAGATACTTGAAGTCCACCATGCATTACCTCAGATCATGGAGGTTGATACTGATGGATCGGAATAGGTAAGAACCTATTCTGTTTAAGGTGTAACCTTCTTAACCCATAGCCATAGACCCCTGAGGGATAGATGGACATGAGCCATGGAGGTGGCATCGGAGATGGGTGAGTACCCTTCTACCGCATAAATGACCCTGATACTGACTACACCCAGGGGGTGTGGGCATGTAGATGTTGCGGGCCGTGCACGGTGGGCTGGGCTATCTCTCCTTTGTTGGGTTTCTGGTTATTTCCTTTGTTCTAGTTATGTGTATTTCTTTCAGGATTTCCTTAGCTGGATAGGCAAGTCATAGGACATTATTTCGATTGAGGCTGGGTGAGGTCCTGCTAGAGGAGACACTCGACATTGGGGAGGCAAGGCTGCTTCGCTTGGAACTGGTCCGACCACCGACTTCTACCCACCTTGGGAAAAAATTATTATGTTTAGTATAAGTGGAATTGGTTCAGGCTAGACTTGATCAAATAAATGATGCCATTTTCAAGTTTGCTTGAGGAGGGTTGACTAGCCGAAATCATGCTGGCGTGATAGCAAACATGCTAGTTATTGATAAAAGCACAATCCCAATCCCTTAACATTTACCGACCCGTTGTAGCCGCTCTGGTGTCGAAAGGCAAGAGACCAAAGGGAACTGCTAAGCCAAAATGAGTAAGTCACCAAGACAAGCGAAGAGGCAGAAGCGTGACAACTTGCCTCGTCATACCAAGTCTGTCTACCTGCTGGTCAAGTTAGACTGGAAGATAGGAGCTAGACAGGTAAGCGCGGAGGCACTCCGGCTACTCGATATTGGAGCCGCTGGGCCGGTGCTTAGTAGCCAATGGGTTAAGCCGACTCTGGCACCTTGTGTACTGCGGAAGGGACACGTGCCCATAAGCGACGCCAGTGGTAATCACATTCCTGGGTCAGGTCTACACTACACCAAGTCATTAGAGATGAGAATAGGTGACCACCACAATGAGATATGCTTTGAAGTCGCGGATATGCCCGACACTAAGGTGGATGGGTACCTACCTATGTCTTGGTTGAAGGACCATAATCCCGACATTGATTGGAAGACCAGATCACTAACCTGGCGCTCAGATTTCTGCAAGGCTAACTGCCTAGCAGAGCAGGGGCAGTTAGTGTTCATGACCGATGAAGGGTTACTAGCCAAAGACTCTAGTAATATGTACCTATTGGGAATTGTACAATTCTCCAATGAGGAAGGTGCCGACATTACGGTTAAGCTACTCCCTGAGTATAAGGACTATGTGGATATCTTCAGCCAAGAATGGATTGAGGCACTACCGGAGTACTCGAAGTACGACTACATGATCGGATTGCTACCCAGGACTCAAGCTCCGTTGAGGCCTATCTATCCGTTATCAGAAAAGGAGCTGAAGGCACTCCAGGAATATCCCAAGGACATGCTGGGAACAGGAAAGCAACGGCGATCCAGTTCCCCAGCAGCAGCCCCTATCCTCTTTGTACCAAAACCAGATGGTACATTAAGACTAGTAATAGATTGCCGAGGGCTGCACAAAATCATGGTAAAGAGCAAGTATCCTCTACCGTTAATGAATGAACCGCGAGATAGGTTCGGAAAAGCCATTGTATTCACCAGGTTGGACTTGAAGAACGGCTACTACCTTCTGCGGATGGCAGAAGGTGAGGAATGGAAGACGGCCTTCCGGTGCAGATATGGACTGTATGAATACACGGTCATGCCGTTTGGGTTGTGTAATGCCCCGGCAACTTTCCAAAGCCTGATAAATAAGGTCTTTCAGGATCTTATAGATGAAGCAGTCATTGCGTACATGGATGACATCCTGATCTATTCTGAAACTATAGAAGAGCACGTCGCGATAGTGATGTATGTGATGGAGAAATTGCAGGAAGCTAGACTATGTGTAAGCAGGAAGATGTCAAGTTTCCACCAACGGGAGGTTGAAATCCGGTTATACAAGATCTGCGATATGGGGATCTCTATGTTGTCAGAGAAGGTGCCGACAGTCAGTGATTGGGTACCTCCGACATGCGTCGTCGACGTTCAAACCTTTATGGGCTTTCCCAACTTCTATCGTCGCTTCATAGAAGGGTTCAGCAAGATAGTGAATCTTCTGATGGACTTGACAAAGAAGGATGTCCGATGGGAATAGACACGAGTGTGTGAGCAGGCCTTCAACCATTTGAAGGAAGCGTTCATGTCCAAACCTATCCTAGCACATTTTGACCCTGAACGGGCAACCCGGCTGGCAACTGATGCTTGTGACTTTGCATTGGGAGCCGTTCTCTCCCAGTTCTGTGAAGATGAGAGATAGCATCCAGTGGCCTACTATAGTAGGAAGTTTCACCCAGCGGAGATTAATTATGATGTCCATGACAAGTAAATGACGGCCATCATGGCGGCATTCAAGGAATGGGATCATTTGCTACGCTTGGTAACGGACCAGTTGGTGATCTATGCGGATCATAAGAATTTGGAGTACTTCAATAATACCAAGGTCCTTAACCGAAGAAAGCACCACTGGGCTGAGTTCCTGCAACCGTTTAACTTCAAGGTGGTTTACCGAGAAGGATGGTTGAATGAGAAGGCGGATGCTTTGTCGCGGCATAGGAACTACCACCCTGAATGGTGGAGTGGTTTTCTGCCACCGTCGTTTTTTCGCCGGGGACAGTGGGTTGGGAGCCAGGAACGGGACATCTTGCGACCACAAGTGTTGCAGGTGTGCCAAGGATTTCAGCTCCAGTCTTCCTTTTTGGATCAACTGCGGGTAGCGATAACTGAAGACCAGGAGTACTTAAGGATCCTGAAGACAACAGCTGCTGGTGACAAAGAGGTCGACCGACATTGCACAACGGAAAAGGGCTTACTCCTGTACAAGAACAGGTGGTATGTTCCCAAGGGTCAGAATCTGAAGCAAACAATCATGAAGGCAGAACTTGACTCCCGAATCGCAGAACACTTCACAACTTACAAGACCATTGGCAGGGTTAGGGCTAACTTCTATTGGCCTAAGATGGATGAGTACATCACCGACTACGTGCGGACATGTGATGCGTGCCAAAGAAATAAATCTATCAGGCACAAGATGTTCAGGCTGCTGGAACCTATTGATGTTCCTATGCGGCCGTGGACAGCGATTTCAATGGATTCCATTGTAGCGCTGCCAGAGTCCGAATGGTATACCAAGATCTGGGTCATAGTGGTCAGATTCTCGAAAATGGCCCATTTCATGCCCCTGACCATGGAGGTACCTATCAAGGAGCTTGCCTTGATATTCCTGAAGGAAGTTTGGCGCCTTCATGGACTCCGAGAGTCAATCATCTCCGATCAAGATAGCCGATTCACATCCAAGTTCTGGATGAGTCTAATGCACATGTTGCAAGTGAAACTGAACGTTTCGACTGCATTCCACCCTGAGACTGATGGGCAAACTGAGAGGGTTAATCAGACACTAGAGCAGTACTTGCATAGTTACTGTTCCTACCAACAAGATGATTGGGTTTGGCTGTTACCCCTTGCGGAGTATGCGTACAATACCTCGACATCAGAATCCACCAGGTTGTCACCATTGGAGATCTACTATGGGTTTAATCCAACCACAAACTGGTCCAGTGTCATGTCTGGTACTCCAGGAATACACCCTAGCAGTGAGCGCTTGGTCAAGGAATGGGAAGGAACCTGGGAAGAGATTCGAGAAACGATTCAATGGGCACAAGAAAGGCAACAGAAATGGCATGACCAGACAAGGTTGCCATCACCAGACTATGTTACCATGGAGGATGTGAGCGCTGGGCAGGCAAACAAAGCGCACTGCGTGATGTTAAACCGAAAAAACATCCATACCAAGTGTCCGATGGAGAGGCTGGACCACCGGACGTTTGACCCTTTTGTGGTCAAATGTCCAGTATGTAACCCAGCCTACGAACTCCAACTGCCCACCCAATGGAGGATCTACCCAGTTTGCAATGTCACGTTGCTCGAACCCTATCGTGAGGATCTGGCAGGAGGTAGGGTCAAGGAAGTCCCTACCCTGGAACTTGTAGACAACGAGCCCAGTTACGTTATCGAAGCTGTTGTGGACAGTCGACGTTACGGAGCAGGAAAGGCGAAGTTTCCGTCGCACGTTATCCAGTACCTAGTTTCATAGGAACGCTACGGGGCTGAGAAGAATTGAGGGGAGGCCTATGAGATGCTAGAAGGGACAGGCTTACAGGCCATTTGGGATTTCCACTAAAGGTATCCGTCCAAGCCCAGGGACCATAGGGTCTTGGGAGAATCGATTCGTCGAAATAAAAGGCGACGCTAATGGTCCGGAATGGACCCCAGAGAAGAGGGGAGTGAGGTAACAACTCACCATACATGAGCTATGGCAGACAGAACCTATCCCCATAGAGGTAGCCAGGGGGCGAACTGGTAGGAACCGGCAGGCAAGTAAGTACTTGACCTACGGAGACCCGATGGCCCGGGCTCCGAGAATGAACAGAATTGGCTGATCAGGGACTTAGGCATCTGAATACACCCATGAGCGGTGTCAGCGTACTTAGGGACTTCTAAAGCGGCAGTTGCTCAGCTAGGCCGAGTAACTGGAGACAGGTCATTAATGTCTATTGCCGGCAACGGGATAGACAGGGTAACAGGGAAAAGTTATCTTGTCTGCTGGACCAGGTTACCCTACCATGGGGCTTGGGTTACCCTGCTCAAAGTCCTGAGTTACCCTATCTTTCAGTACGAAGTCTCGCGAAGAGTTTGGGAAAATTCACTAGAATGTTTGTCACACGAAGCCATGCATGATACTAGAATGTGGGGTTCCGGGGGATGCTATTGGGCGTCCTACGTAGCTTTGAGGAAGCTTTAAACTGGAGACATTATTCCTATCATAGCCCTCCAGCCCCGCCGTGAGTCCCGGACGTCATGGGCAAACGGTTGGGTAGTTGTGTGCCGTCTAGCAAAGAGGAAACTTTGCAGACATGCTTGCAACACTGTATACATCACTGCCGTCCGGTTGACTGTAAGCTGCTCGCAGGATATATAAGGGGGCATAGCGTGGAAGGTGGAGTACCTCCTCCAAGTTGTTTGGAGTAAAACAGACCAAAACAGACGGGGCTAATCGGTGTTAACCGTGGGGGTCCTGAAGGTAGTCACGGATGCTCCCAGGGGCGACTGCGAGAGTTTTACACCTACCAAGCCCGAAAGTGTCCCCAACGCTATAGGCTCTGAAAGGGAAGTGCAGAGACACTAAAAGCATGATTCCTACCACAGGTAAGGTAGATCCGAGGTAGTGGTCATGGGTAGCGCCCATTGGATCACTCCCGGACCACCGTACCCTGCGGAAGACACCGGAAGCCCGAGACTCGTAAATAGTAGATAGATAAAGCGCTCACGGTAGCTTCTGAGGTCAAGTAGAGATCCATGCGTATGGGAAGGGTGTCATAGATAGTCTAGTTCATGCGGCGTCTTGACTGTTAGCCACTGGCAAGACGCCGATGCGCAAAGGTTTTCACTCCGGCGGACAAAATGGAAATGCACCGCAGAAACGATAACCGCATAAGGTGAACGCCGACTAGAGCGTGTCGACACATACATGCCCGAAAGGGGTGTCAGGAGACGTGTCGGACCGCCCTTAGCGGAGAAGGGTGTGCTCGAACAGTTGGAGTAAACTGATGGGGGAGTTTCTGGCATAAGATAAAACTACCTGAAAGTCTATGCGAGAACTCTCCTACTCCAACAATCAATCCTCTCGAGACCTTAATTGAGTGAAGCGTCAGGCTTAACGATATTAAGTTTCACCAATTTCTTTACTCTTATATTGGTGTGAACCTTTGGCAATAAGTTTGAAGTTGTTTGGTACAGTCGCAATCTTGGGATCCATCTTTCTAGGGGTGCCCCCGTTACAATTACATTCAAAATTGTCACAATTTTTGTTAGAAAGTTAGTACAGAGTTTAGTTTTCTGGAACTATACTTATTTAGCTATTATATATGTAAAAAATATTTACATTTAAAAATCGAAAAATTATTAATACAGTTTAAATTTATTTCATGTTAAATGATAGATTTATATAATTCTTTTATATGACTTACAAGTTATTTTATATTCTTGTTCAAATTATCGATTCTGACCTCATTTTCTATAGCAATTCCAATAACTTACAAGAATTACCAATTGTATAGTTAGTAACTGCTCTATACTTTCTAGGCTTTTATGATATATTGACCTTTTAAGGGGCTACTCAATTAAGAATCAGTGAAAGTACAATCTACTATTATCAAAATTATTCTATTATAGGCTTAGTATATTCTCTACTACTATCTTTTATTTGCTGGACAACTTCTAGTAGGAGGCAGTATTATATAGTAAGAATAGAGATTGAGTAAAAAACTCAATTTCTAGACTTTATTGGTTTGTTGAATCGAACAGATCTTGTATTATAGCACAGTCTATTGTATTATGGTAAGATTTACTTTAATAGGAAAAAAAGATATATATTTAATATACAGAAAATTTGTAATAATCATAGGTGGTTTATATTTGTTTTAATTAAATATTTAGCCTCAGCTAGAAATACTAATTATTTTTAAATCTCTATTGTTTTTTTTTTTTAGCATCTAGAAGAATATATATTAAGAGACAGGTATATTTCGTAACAAGAAAATTTATAACTTCTTATAAAGAGCTACTAGGAAGTCAAGAAATTGGAGGCTACTCTGAGTTCAATTAGCACTTGTTCCAAGTATGAGATAGGATTGATCCTGTATTTAAAGTATTAAAAAACTACTAGTGTCCACTATAAGGAATACTAATGTATATTAGGAGAAAGGAGGATCATGAATAAGCTGTTTATTACCTTATAGTATATGAAGTATTTTATAATTATCTAGACGAGAGAGAGGATGATACTGTATAGTAATTATAAGAAAAGGAATTACAAAACTAGATAGAGAATAGAGAAATGATTGAGAAAGAAGGTATTGATAAGCAACTAAGTTTAGAGACAAAGTATCTAGTAGGAACAGAATGGTGATACAGGATATATGATTATTTTCAAACTTGTGAAAATTGCTAAGTTATAAGAAATTAATTAATAAAAACTAAAATAATTAAAAATAAAAAAGAAAGTAGAGAAAACAAAAAAAAACAGAGTTCAAAGATCTAAGAATAAGAAGGTAAAAAGGTATCATAGGAGGATGGAGGAATTGAGGAATTGGTTGAGGGACAGAGAAGTAGATTGGCAGAAAGGAAGAGAGGAGAAGAGGAGAAGAGGAGGGGAGGTTTAAAAGCTAGAAGTTGAAAGTATTGAAATTATTTAGTTAAGACTTTGAAGCTATAAATAAAATATAATAAGGGCCTGTTTGGCATGCCAAAAATACAATAGTATTGTCACTTTTGCAATCATATTTTTCACAGTATTTATAAAAAATACAGTAATAACAGTGGAAATACTATCATATTTTTGGTATACTGAATAGGGCCTAAGTAATATAAACAAAACAGAATGTAATAAGTTTGAGAAAGTATAAAACAAAAAGATTAGAATAGAATTGAGAATTGTCTAGATTGTGAAGCATGTTCAATACTAGATTGTAGTTGCATACCTGTATGTATTGATCTATAAAGTTGAAGCATTAATAGTTCAGTCTTCTGTTGCTTAGTTTTTGTTTTTTCTTTCTCTGATACTAACTTTTCTTGCTCAATTTCTAATTCTTTATATAGGTTCAAGAATGGAAGAGTGTCAACCATTTGGCACAGAGAAATACAATAGTAGCTATAGAACATAATTGCTAAAACAGTTAGTGATTGACTATAAAAGAGTATAATTAATGTAAGATGTAAGATGATATATTAATTTAATACAATTGTTTGGGAGTCTGAGACTCAGCTATTTGTATCTTTCAATTCTGACCATTGTGGAAATATAGAACTTTGTTGTAGTGTACTATGTGTGCTCCTTAGTATAATTTACTTTACTGTGATTGGCTTAAGCTTTAGATTATATGATTATTCAGCTATTTTGTGTTGTATTACAAGGCTAAGATGTCAAATTTTATACCAAATATTAATGTTTTCAAACAAGGATACTACTCCCTCTACTTGCTTTTACAGAATTAAAAAATCATAGTTTTATTTTAATTTACTTGACCTATATTTCTACAGTTTTTTTATATTAGTTGAACTACTATTGAGTGGGTTATTTTCTATTAAAAACTCTCCTAAATGAGGTTAACACTTATACAATCTTATACTATACTAAAGCTCTCCTTGCTGAAGTATATGTCAATCTAAAAATTCAAACTTTTTTTTTTCCCCTTCTATTTTTGCTAAAGTAAGTATTATATAATAACTTTATCAACTAGTGCTCTTTTTATTTTATTTTTTCTTTGGATTTCTTCCAGTAGTACTTTTCTTTCCACTTTCTTCTTCTCTATCTTCTAGGTATTTTGAAACTCTGTACTTTACTTGCTACTTGTTTGTATAATAGAAATTTGCGGAATGTAATTGTTCTTCTCTTGCTATTACTTCTGTGATATTTCTATATAACTAGTTTATACTTTCTTCTATTTTCATTCCTCTCTCTCTTTTCTTTCCACTACTTAAAAAAACCACTCACTGTTATTAATCTTAATTGGTGAACTTGATCTCCTAAACCTTTTTGATCATTTTGCTCAGGTTGGTTCTCCTCCTCAACTTCCAAATCTAACTCTTTTTCTACTTTCCCTCTTTCCTCCTCCTCCACCCCTCTGCCTATACCCACTACCTCTTTATTTTTACTAATTCTCTTCTCCCTTTGTTCTTCTATACTAATCTTCTTACTCCCTGACCTTAGAGCAATTGTTTCAAGTAGTTTTTCTATGGTAATAATACTTCTTTTAGGATAGAACTGAAATCAAATTAATATAGAAGGTAGACATTTAGTTAATTACTAAAAATTATATCAAGATAGATGAAATTTAAGTATTATGAAAGCAGTTTTTTGGTTTTTTTTTATTTTATTTAAAAAAAAAATTATTGTCAGTTAGTTCAATTTTTGTATCAATTATTATAATTTTTTTATTCTATCTGTTTTTTGTTATTTATTTATTTTTAATCTTAGATGTAGTAGGTCTTGTAAAACAATATAAAAATACAAAATATTTTAGGAGGTGTTTGGCCTGCCATGATTCTGATTTGAAAACATGATTTAACTTAAAATCATAATTTCAAATTAGGTGGTATTTGGCATGCCTACCTTGTAATCTAATCTTATATCAGATTCTGATTTGGAATTTGTATATGGTGCACAGTACTTAAAATATAGACTATAGTGGATGCATTTTTATAATGCCTAAATCTTGGAAGAGCATAGGGTTGAAACTATCAAAAAATAAATTTAAAGGTCCCAGGTTCAATTCAAATCTAAATTTTATATTTTTTATAATTTTGGTATTTATTTTATGTTTTTCACTAGTTGCTTCAGTTGAGAAAATGAGATTGAAGTTTCAAGTTTATTTATACATTTATATATCTATATAGATTTATTAGTTTCAAATTATAGTTATTACATTTGTATAACTACTTCACTAATGCTTAATATTCATATTATAGAGTTCTAACTTACATCTTCAGACACGCTCCGTCTCCATTACAACTCTGGTCATTGAAACTTATTTCCTAATCGGGAACGACTCAACACCAGAGAACTATCAACACTTTTCCGGTCTTGCACCCTGCTCAGCTGGGGTGCTAGACTACTTCTTTTCCCTCCTCGCCTGGCCAGGCATTACTTATGGCCTCAACCTTCCTTCCCCCTGAGTTAATCCTCTTGGGGACGCTACCTTCTGTCTGGAACTGCCTCGCGGTGGTTCCCCTCCTATCCTTCCCCGCTCTTGCTAGGCTCCCTTAGCATTTGCACAGTCGGCTCTTCTCTGGGAGGGGCTGGTCTGACGGTCAGTCTGCTTGGTGGTCCTCTGGGCTATCAGGGGCCTGTTCCTTCCTTCTGGCATAGCACGATTATGGTATCCCATCCACTAAGTGACGCTTTCTCTCGGAGAACAAGGGACTACATGAGAGAAGCGGTATAACACTGTGCTCTGCCTAGGGGGGGGATGGCTTCTGTGACTCCGGCTGCAGCCTGCTGCCGTATCATTGGTGGTGCCTCACCTGGTTTAGGTCTTCCATCTTTTCTTCTTCTCGGGTCGGCTGGCACCCTACTGCCCAGGTCCTTGGGGCCCTACCTCCTCACCCAGCGGCAGCTCTTCTACCTGCTCGCTCCCCGCCAGCCTCGGCTTGTATAGTAATTATAAGAAAAGGAATTACAAAACTAGATAGAGAATAGAGAAATGATTGAGAAAGAAGGTATTGATAAGCAACTAAGTTTAGAGACAAAGTATCTAGTAGGAACAGAATGGTGATACAGGATATATGATTATTTTCAAACTTGTGAAAATTGCTAAGTTATAAGAAATTAATTAATAAAAACTAAAATAATTAAAAATAAAAAAGAAAGTAGAGAAAACAAAAAAAAACAGAGTTCAAAGATCTAAGAATAAGAAGGTAAAAAGGTATCATAGGAGGATGGAGGAATTGAGGAATTGGTTGAGGGACAGAGAAGTAGATTGGCAGAAAGGAAGAGAGGAGAAGAGGAGAAGAGGAGGGGAGGTTTAAAAGCTAGAAGTTGAAAGTATTGAAATTATTTAGTTAAGACTTTGAAGCTATAAATAAAATATAATAAGGGCCTGTTTGGCATGCCAAAAATACAATAGTAT
>PYWC01000114.1:58950-99520 GCA_003182015.1 Tuber magnatum
AAAAAAAAAAAAAAAAAAAAAAAACTTACATCTTCAGAATTCTTTTGTTGCTTTAATCTTTCTCTCTTGATTCTACTCTTTAGAATATTGCAATTAACAGACGATATTGTTTTAAAATTGTGATAACCAAAGCTGTTTGAGGTGTTTTTTTTTTGACTGTAACAAGATAAGTGAAAAGTTAGAGCTGATTGATGAAAGGATTTGATTATAATAAGCACGTTTTTCTAGAACAACAAGAGAAAAAAATTAATACTACTACTATATAATATTTTGATTAATACTAGGGGAGAAGAATATGTTTTACTGACTAATATTGAATCTGACCTAATTGGTTATTGTAATATGAAGTGTTTGTAGTACTTGAAGGTAGACAGAGCCTGCAAAAAATAGGTTTTATTAATTGTATTAATGATTCAAGTTAGAATATAGAGATCAATTTATAAATATATATATCTGATAACTTACTTATATTTAACAGTATTTGTTATTAGATTTATTATCAATATATTGTCATATATTATATGAGTTAAATTTAACTTAATATATATATTTTTTAAATCTCATAGTTATACTAGTTACAAAGATTGAGACCTAATTAAAATTAAATCAGGTAGTGTTTGGTGTATCCTGGTCTCAAATCGTGATTTCAAATAAATATGATTTGGTTTTAAAAAATCTGATTTCAAATTGCCAAGACCTGATCTCAAATTATAATTTGTGGTATGATAGGCCAAACACCTCCTTATATTATAACATATTTTGAAGTGATTTTTTACCTTGATACAAATCTATTCTACTTAATTTCTATTTAGTTTGATTGTTTAACTTGACTGCCTCATGGTAAGATTTGAGTAAATTATTGTACTTGTAACTAACCTTTACCTTAGATTTTGTCAGAATCTTTATTGTCATCTCTTTTATAAACTACTTTTTCATAATACCAGATCCCTTTCTTATCTTTCTTTGATTGCTTAGCTCTTCTAGCTACTCAATTAATGCTTCTGTCTTCTGTGCCATGCATTTGGAAAGTATTGTTGGTATTTGTGATATGATTGATTGATGTTATATTAGAGTTTGTACTTCATATACATTTAGTATTGTTGTAAGTTGCTAGAATGAAAATTTTTTCTCCAAAGTACACTAATTCTACATAATACTTACATGCTTTCAGATCTAGATTCCTCAAATATTTCACATAAAATCTGTCAATACTATTGGCTGTTGGAATAAAGTACACTAATGCAAGATCACCCCTTAACTTTTACTCAAATTTCTTCTTTTCAACTTTGAATACCCCTAGTGAGAGTCGATTGCTAGGCCGGTGGCCTGGTGTGGGGACTGCCTTGGTTTTCATGGTTTCGGACAAAGCTACCGGTATCCCATGGGCTTTCAACGTCATGAGCCAAGTGACTTTGGTGTTGACTAACTTGCTCAAGTACCGGTACCGGTATGTTGTACACTTATCGGTACTGTGCTCGGGCACCGGTACAGGTATGCGTAGACTACCTGTGCCGTATGATAGTATGGAGAATTTCCCGTGTTATCATACGGGTTACTATAGTATAACTGGTTCTTCCGCCTCCCTTGTTATCCTGGATATCTTTGCCCTCTGAGCCGGTCAGGTTCGTCGCTGGTTACGCTAAGGCTAGATTTGGCCAAATTTAGCTAAACCTGGTCGGTAAATCGGGCTTTCCTCTTCTCAATGCTCAAATGGCTCGGCGCTTTTGGCCAATTTAATCGTCATATTCTCAGCGGATGGCGGAGCTCGATTGGCTCCGGGGCAGGCTCAGCTAGTACTGTACTCGAGTACTAGTACTGCACCTGCACTGTCCCGGACCGTCCAAGGGATACCGGTAACCAAGGCCTCCGCAGGTTACCGTACTTGCGCTCGTATGAGAGCCACGGTAATTTTGTGGTATCATCCGGTAACTCACCTTCCGATTGGCGGCACTTTGCAGTGAATATCGCGGAGAGGCGAGATCAACCCACAGCCCAATTTAGCACAATTCATTTATCAAGAATGGATGAACCATGATTCCTACCGGCATCCTGCATGGACATTACATCGGTGGTGCTCGAGTAAGTTCACAAGATTTGCTCGATTCGGGATTGTGGGACTTATTTCTGACATTAACGAGGTATACCGGTGTATATTCAAGTTCATCAACGGTGCGAGAACACGCAGGGATGGGAGTGGGGCGTATTCGTCCTGAACTGGGTCTGTAAGTGGTTTCTCCTTTTCTGTTTTCCTTTTCTCTCTTTTCCCCTTTTGTTAAAACTTCATTTTATTTGTACGAGTCTTGCCTGGGCACCAGGTATGTTGGTATGGGGGTCCTCGCCACGGCACTTATTCCCGAGCGATTTTTGATGCAACAAGATTCACCTCGTATCAAAGAACCAAGTAGAATCCCCAGCTGCCCCATCACACTCCGGATCCCTCGATTTAGAGCAGAATTCCTAGGTAGTGTGCGATCTGCACCCCTGCGCTCGTTAACACGCACGACTAGATAGGCGGGAAGACCGAGTGTTGCTGAAGTGCTCTGTACTGGTATTTGGTTCCTCGAGAATCACGCAACGTTTTTTTACCGGCTTTCGTAGCGGTTGGATGCTGGGAGAACGCTTTTTTCTTGTGAGCAAACGACATAAGATCACGACATGCCCCTGGTAAGTGATCATGGGGAACTCCAACTGGGTAGGGGACGGCGCTACCTCACGGGCAGAGGCGCTTCAGAGCCTACTCGAGTACTGGCTGGTCAAACAAAGGCGGCGAGTGGCTATAGGTTTTCCTGTTGCCAAGAAACGGCAGACTGCTGCTGGAGAGCACTGGCATATTTGGAAGTAATGTCGCCTCATCCTGGGCGCTTTGGAGGTGGTTTGCAATTGCAGTGGACGGTAACTTCTCTAATTGTTAGTCGGCCTCCGATCGACTCTTCGGCTAGAGCACTAGCCGGAGGAGCACTGATTTGTATTTTTTTGGGCCTCTGTTTGTCGCTATTCATGTTGCTGCTTGCTGCTGTTTTGTTCGGGGCTCCTTCGAGAGAGGTATGGTGTGAAATGGTACTGTACAGTATGAGAGGGGTACTGGCGTTGGTCTGGAAGGGGTTTGTTATTCGGTTATGAAGTACGCCGCGGCTCTTGGCTCGTGGTAAATCTTAAGTAAAGCGAAAAACGCTACTCGCCATTGGTATCCGAATGCTCGTCGGCAATCATGGGAGGGCAGTGGCCGTCGTACTGCACTACAGGCGAGGGAAAGAATTGGATATCCTGTTGCCTGAAGTTGAATGACTGAAACCGCTATTGTAGTGATATGTACCGGAGGTGTTGGGGTGATCAGGCTCTATATGATACTTGTAAGGTACCGATGCGTATCACTCGGGATGTTAAAGTTACCTTGCAAAACCGCCGGAAAAGTGAGTGAAGAGGGCTTCCTGAGGACGAAGGATTAGCCAACCAACGAGCGCTCGGCGAGAATAGCTCTCGTGCTGAGGCTGTGCTAGTGTGGGGTGTTCGCAATAGGGCATTTGAGGCCTCACAAGGCTTCTGGGCCGTATGGTGCGTGCGGGGGTTCACTTGTCTTGAGGTATGATACGAGAGGGATACATTGTCGTGGGGTTTCTAAAGCCCTGGTATCTGAATCGCCAGTGAAAGCACTGTGGCGCGCTCAAGTTTGACGTTTCTGGGAACTTGACCCATAGCTACGGTTATGGTTTCCTTGTCTCTCGGGAGAGATTGACGCGCAGGAATGCATTACTGCCGGTTAGGCTACCTGTGCACTGTACTTTACGCACTGCTGTTTCCGGGATGCCGGTGGGATACCAGAGGGTGAGATTTTGCTAGTGTACGGTATGGTAAATTACGAGTAGAATCCTGGGACGAATCCTAGCAAAACTGGAATTCACGGGTTCTTGCAGTAATAGTAATAACGCTTGATGTAAGACTGAGCTTGAACAAACGTACTTGGACGATCGGAGCGGTGTACAGTACTGTAGGTTCAACCGATGCCACATACCACCTAATACGCCATGATAAAAGAAAGAAATATGGCGCCCAGAGGTCATAAAGGGTTTTAGCTTTTGAGGCTTTCTTCAGGACAATGGGATGCCCCTCTTGTCCGCTCCGCAATCTAAACTCTAATACCATAATGACGCGTCTAACGCTGTATGAAAGAACGGAAGGAGTCCTCTGGCGCCCCGGGAGTTTGAGCAGAAGAGTTAGACTTTGCTGGTTTCCGCTTCATGGCGAGTCATTTGTTTTTAGTTATGATACTGTACATTCTCGTTTGCGGTATATCTACAGTTGGTATCGCGGTAATTAGGGCACTAGGTGTGGGGCTGGGCTTGCAAACAGCACACTTGGATGGTATGATAGAAGCGGTAGCTTCAATGCTGCATATCGGTAATTCTCTCCTGATGCACTGCTGTGAAAGGGGGAAAAAATTACTGGAGAGGCCATGCAGTGGATGCGTCCGGACAATCTGGATAACCGAGAAGCGGGAATTGGAGCTGGATGAGAGTTCAACATTGGGGTGGATGTATGATACTGCATCTAATATCCATTGCCGTTACAATCCCAAACGAATAATTCACTCGTTTTGCTAACACGCTGTTATGTTAGTCTTGAACTCAGGTCCCTTGATTCCGACAGAGCACAAACCCCTGCTTCTCTAGCATCAGCATGGAAAAGAAAACATTGAAACGGGCTGGTAACTTGGTATTCTATCTGGGGTAGGAGTTGCATCATACGATGTGTGTTCAAATTTGTCGAGTTTGTAAGGGTGAAATCAAGGCCTGGACGCCCCGGGCAAATCATGTGTGTGGCAAGATATCGAAAAAGGGCACTGGATGCGTCCAAGGCAAAAGTCTCCATATGATGGAGACGGGAGCACAAAGAATTTTAGCTTTTTGGCTTATTTCAATGGAACAAAGTGACCTTCCATGTATATAGCAGGGATACACCGCCCCTCTTTCCCGATTAACCCTCCCATTTTCTTGCTGCTTGAAATCCTGTTTCGTCGGTCTTGATCAGTTAGTTTCTGGGTTTCGAGGTGTGCTACAAATGGGGAGGAAATGTCAACTGGTATCGAATCGCTGGGTATGGCGCTTGTTTCTCATACCTCCCCTTGTCACCACGATAAATCTCCATGCTAGCATCATAATATATCACCTAGTATATCTGACCGTCCCTTACCAAGATTTTTGTCGAATAACTTCAAACAGCGAAAATCCCGGTATCATTCGGGGGACTTCCCTCACTGGATGAATTTGTCGTTTGCACCAAATATTACCCGCTGGTTCTTGACGCATTCTATCCTAGCTGCGGATAAACGTTTTTCCGAGACCCCTCTCAAACATGACTCAGCCACGCGATTACAAAATCACGCAATGAAACAAGAGTCACGATACCAACACAGCGGGCCCCCTCCGATCTCTATCCCCGCGTTACCATGGAGCCTCCTACAGATTCCACTCCCGCTCCGGCATACATCTCGGACTCTGAATGTGGAGAAAGGCTGACTTTCCGTCAGGACGAGGAAAAAGCGCTTAGCATCCCTCTGAAATACCTGCTCGCTCTTATTCCGACTAAGACTGCCAATACTTATACGCTTGTTTATCGGACCGGACCGGAAGGTGGAGTCACTAGGTCGGCTATTGCTAACCCACCGACGGAAGTCATAAAACGGTACCGTATCCCCACCGACGCACCAGCGCATCTTCAGAAACCAGTTTCTGTGGTCATCTCCCCGTATTCGGGCCTCGGAAGGGCAGAGCTATATTTCTCCGCCCTTCTTGCGCCGGTCCTCGAATTCTATTCTGTCGATTATAGCAAGCATATTGTTACTTCCCCCACTGCCATCAAGACCATTACCAATGGGCTTCCGGAAGGTGTATCGACGGTTATAATTCTTTCGGGGGACACCCTCGTCTTCGAACTACTCAACGAACTACCGAGCACCAAACGGCCGGCGTTAGTATTGATACCGGTGGGTACGGGAAACGGTCTAGCAAGCAGTCTTTGTAAAGCCCAGCCTCCGGACGACCTCATCGGGAGCGCCTTTCATACATTCCTTCACGGAATATCACACCCACTTCCCGGCTTTGCAGTCAAATTTTCACCCGGCGCTCGCCTTTTAGAAGAAGCGGTACCTGACCAGGGACTCAGAGGAACGGTAGTAACAAGTTGGGGATTCCACGCCTCCCTCGTCGCCGATGCCAGTACTCCCGAAATACGGTCACCGGGAACAGAAAAGTTTCAAATCGCAGCGAAGCAAAACCTTACACCGCCGCTTCACGCCTACCGTGGCACCATATCCATCGTTCGTCCCGGGAGCACAGTTTGGGAGGAGATAGAGGACACCAATGGCGAAGGTCATTTTTACTTGGTTGTGACCGGGGTATCAAACTTCGAGCCTGCTTTTACAATCAGTCCGGCGGCTAATGGGATGGATGGGGTTCTCCGGATTATCTATTTCGGCGTTGGAGATGTAGAGGGTGCGGAGGGGGTTATGGGAGTGATGAAGGCGGCATACGATGGTGGGAAACATGTTTCGGTTCCGGGAGTAAGGTATCAAACGGTGGATGGGGTGAAGATTCATGTGAGAGAGGCGGAGGAGAAATGGCGCAGGATATGTGTTGACGGGGCTGTGGTCACGCTTGAGAAGGACGGTTGGCTGGAGATTAACAAACACGATGGATGGGCCGATATCGTTTACAAATCCCGATTCGACGATTGATTGTATCATACCCCGAAGAAATGACCTTTGAGTACTATAGCAGCACGGGAGGAAACCGCACAAACGAGCCCCCATCCCGCCCATCAAAAGTTGTCGTGCGATCAATCGCGATGCCCTACTGTTCGTCTGTGAGGAGGGGGTATCTCGGGGTATTCGTACGTGAATGAGTCACGAGGGATGTGAGTCATAGTGGCGTAGAAAAAAGGAAAAAGAAAAACCGGAGGTACCTCATCCTATACCACAAATAAAGATTTTGATTCACTTCCTGAGTCACTATGCCGGAAACCTTTGGGCAATGCGAATCATGTATCAGCACTCGTTGCCACCGGGAATAACTCCGGCCTTCGAGCACGGAGATAGGGGTAATCATGGGATGATTATGCGGGGGTAGGAAGGTATTTGATAGAATTTTGAACTTCGTGTAACGGTAGATGCCTGTGAAATGGTCTCGTGAGCGGATTATGGTGCACCCCCAGCATGATCGTACGTGAAGGCAATAGGTCAAGTTTTCGATGGGAGAAATAATTGGTTCTTTGTTGGAGTTATCATTTGCCGAGAATTCTAAAAACAGGAGAAATGCCAAGACTGATGCGTCACCCTTTCGGAGTTGCTGCCGCTTTGGGACTAGCGTGACTAGCCCCCCCCCCCCCCTTTTTTTTTTAGTATTTAAACCCCTTTTCACCCCTTTTCACCCCTCTTTCTCTTTCTTCTCACCACATCATACCTGTTTCTTCCTAGTACAATACACAATCCTCTTACTATCAACATTTTCCCAGTTCTTGATACAACCTCATACCACCTTTCTCCCTTTATCTGTCTAAATCAAACTACCTTATCTTCCTGCAATACAATTCTTTTTTTTCCCCTTTCTTGAATTTTACCTTTTTCTCTCAAGTCTGCATAATATTTGGTTCCTTTTACCAAATATTAAAGTACTTTTATACATCTGAATACCTACTTCAGTTTGTATAAAAATCTACTTTCAACTGATACAATATTATTGTTGTACTTTTATACAATACTAGTACTGTTTATCTGAATACAACATTGTTGTTGTTCATCATAATACAGTACTAGTTTGTATCTAGCTTTACTGAAAACCAGTTTTCTACAAGATTGTCTGGTACTTCCCCTCCTACCTACTAAATAAACCAATTTTTTTTTGTAATTTCAAGAAGGCTGAAAAAGCAGGAAAAAGCGCCTCTTGTAGTACACTGCAAGTAACCGGCTATCCGGTCGGCTCGAGCCTCAAATCTTAAATCTTAAGCGTACCGTCCTTCCATCTATCAATTAGATCAACTGATAGCATGTCGAACATGACGGAAGGCTCTTCCGCGGCGCACAGAAATATTTGTTCGTAACCCTTCTCTATTTCACAATCTTGACCAACTTGAAAAAATAAATAGGTGGAATAAAACTAATAAATAAAATAGATCGGGACGGAACTTTCAAGCAACGGCAGTTAATGAAGTGGCGCTGGGCCATTCAGAGTAGGCACCATCATGCGGTGATGAATGGTGCAACTGCTATTTCTACCGAGGATATCA
Source organism: Tuber magnatum (assembly GCA_003182015.1). NCBI lineage: Eukaryota > Fungi > Ascomycota > Pezizomycetes > Pezizales > Tuberaceae > Tuber > Tuber magnatum. The sequence continues at coordinate 67,228 of PYWC01000114.1, forward strand.
TCTTTCTCGACACGCTCCTAACCACATTGAGCTTCTATCGCTGGGTCGGTAATGACTTTAACCTTACTAAGATTGGAAGAGCCGTTAGGTATCTTACCGATGAGACTCTTTTCGGCGACGACCTTTCCAACAAAGCGAAAATCCTTCTCGAACGGTGGGATAATAGTAACTTCGCGCCGGGTCCTATCGAGGACCTATTCGATGAGGACGATTTTAGCTCCGATGATAGAGAAGATTCCGATAGCGCTGATGAGGGTGTTGTGGGGAGCGCTACTTATCGACATGTTATGAGAGGCATCGATGTAGTTACTAGCGCTAACGGTAGAAAAACATATATGTTGGATAGGCGCTTTGATAAGAGGCCTGCCGACGTATTTGGAGCTAATGGGCTTACTGTTGGAGAGTAAGTTATCCTATTTACACTCTTAAATCCCAATCTTAATTACTGGAAGGTACTAACAAAGGATTTATAGCTGGTGGCCATTTCAGATATGCGCACTGAGAGATGGAGCTCACGGTTCTCGTATGGGTGGTATCTATGGCCGTGTCAATTCGGGTGCTTACAGTATCGTAATCTCCGGTGGATACGAAGAAACCGACAGAGACTACGGCGATAGAATTCTTTATACAGGATCCCGCGGGGAAATAGTTCCCGGCAGCCAACAAGTTGTTCCTCTTACCAACGCTACCTTGTCTCTTATTAAGTCCTTCCAGACCAGGGAGGCAGTTCGCGTTCTTCGCTCATCAAAGTGCAATTCGAAATGGGCGCCTGCTGTCGGTATCAGATATGATGGGCTTTACCGTGTCATGACTTATGAGATCGAAGAGGATCATGAAGGAAATCCGTACTATCAGTTTGAATTGCAAAGGATACTGGGGCAGGAGTCGATCAATACGAGCAGACCGAATGCGAATGAGAGGGCGGATTTCGCACGTGTTACCGGAAGGTAATGGCTGCTTGCGGCCATCTGGTATGTGGGGGGGGNGGCGAGTGAAGTGTGCGTTCTGTAGTTGCGGGAAAAGAGAGTTGAGAGGAGAAGATATACATCGCAGTAGTAGGAGGTGGAGGCATTGGAGATTCGGAGACGAGAACGGAAAGCCGGAAGAAGAAAACGAAAAAAACCAAAAACCAAAAAAAAAAAAAGGACACAAAAACCAAAAACAGTGTTACGGAAAGTACGAAAACGGTAACGACATTTGCGACACGGAGAAAGGAAATTGAAAAAAATTAACAATTTCGGAATACCGAGTTGTGGCGATTCTTTGGGACCTGTCATGGAAGCCTTGAGATTTCTCCCGCTCTTGTCTAACGGTAAAGAAAGAACTACCGGGTAAGAGGTTACCGGTTTGGACATTGATAGAGTTGGTTGTCTGGGATTTGGTTGAGAGAAAGTAGCTGAGTAGTGGGAGGTTATGTTTTTACGGAAGGTATGAATATCGTTCGATTCGAGTTGTGTTATTCTTGGTTTGGCGTTATCTGAAACAAAGCTAACTCTAATCCGATAATTAATAGAGAAACTTCCAAAAAAATAGCCAGTCCAGGTATGAGATACCATGGTTTGAGCTGCTCGGCGTGAAAAGAGGTCGAATAGCGTTAGCGGAAAAAAACAAAAAACTCGGCGGAAAATACAACCATATCCCGTGGAAAGTACGGAAGAAATCGGATTAGTCTCGTGTACTTCTCCAGTCGATGCCAGCCAGGCAATTAATGAAGGAAGAGCGGTGGTTAGGGAATCGTGCATCATTATGGGATGGGTTGGGGGGTGGGTTTGCTTTGAATTGGGGGATAGGGATGGAAGTGATAACAACGGAGTGCTCTAGTTGGCTCTGATGACGGAAAATTAATGGATGGGATACCCTTTTTGCATTTATGTTTTTGTCTTTGCTTTTTGTCTTGCTCTCATGGGATACAGGTGTAATGGTTTTCTTTTCTTTCTTTTTCCTTACTTGTTTGGGAGACGGGAACAATAGTTGGAGGATGGAGGATCTGATAGCTTTGAATTGGGTGGTAATAGTTGGAGACAAATGGGTCGGATGAAGGTGGATTAATGTTGCTGCGGTTTGAGTTTTTACTGGTCGTACGTTGCTAGAAATCTGTCTGGTTTTTTTTTTTTGTTATTTGGGTTTTTTTTTGCGACTTCACTTTCTTAGATAGCTTGGCTTAGCGTACTTAGGTCGTGACATTTGAATGAAAGTTTTTCCTAAATAAAATTTGCCGCGTGCTGTAGCATTTTTGTTAGTCGTGAACAAGGAATAGGGAAAAGTCCAGGTAGCAGATAGAGAACATTGTAGCCTACAATATTAAGAAAAATGGTTGCCAATAATTAGTTTACGCCCTATTGACATGTTTGGATTTTGGACTAAGTTAAGTATTAACTACTCGAGTATACGGCTTATACTATTTAGTTGGATAGTAGCAAGACAGGCTTTTTATTTATTTTCTTCTATGGTATACCAACAATTAATTGAAAAGTTTGATTTAGATAAAGTGACTAAGTATATGTCTTAACAATTTAGCTCATTTTTCAGCAAAGAGGGAAAAACTGCACTTTTTAATTCTTTGTATATAGTTTATTAGATACTTATACTTTAATTCCCCAGATTTGTTGGTTGAGGTTGTTTCATTGTGGTAATATGTTATAAGTAATTTGACATTTAACTACTCTCAACTACAGTTGCGGTAGATTTGTAAAGTTGTACTATTGCTTAAAGGTTATTACTCTTAAGAGAGTTGTACTAGTAATATCTTACAACAAGACTGCTAGTGTATTTTTTAACATATTGTAATATGAGAAAGAAAAGTTTAAGAACTCTTTAAGGCCCTGTTCAGCATGTCAAAAATACAATAGTATTTCTACTTTTACTATTGTATTTCTATAAATACTGTGAAAAATATGATTGTAAAAGTGGAAATACTATTGTATTTTTGGCATGCTGAACAGGGTCTAAGAAGTTAAAAGATAAGCTTCTTATATATAATATATAGCTGTTATAATATACTTGGAGAATTTTCTACCCTACTTCTATAATATTATTATAGAATTTTGTTTAAAAGCTTTTTAAAATAATAAATAAACAATGATATAAATTTACAGAATTACTAAGATATTTATTTAGTTACTTTATTATAGATAGAAATTATACTAAATAAATAGATGATTTTACAGAAGAATAGTATATAATATTATTAGTTTACTATTCTATATATATTTATTAATATTAAAGATAGAATTGATTATCTTAGATTATATCTATTTTTATATACTATATTTTTGTATTTTAAAATATAGAGATAAGTTAAATTTTTTTTAATACAGTTAAGAGTTACTAGTAAAGATTTAAATGTTTTTTTTTAAGGATAATAATATAAAGTATAATTGGAAAAAGAATAAAAAAAATAAGCTTTCAGTAGAAATATTAATTATAAATAAATATAGTAAGTACAACCCCTAGTAGAAAAAATTGGGAAATGGGAGATTAATAGAGGAGTGGACAGTGAAAGGGGGTAAGATATATTGGAATTGGTAATTAAACTCTAAAATATAGGACAATTATTCAGAACAATTACCACCATATGTATCTACCACTTAATACTATATATAACTTCTATTGGTATTGAAAATAGCTTGAATCTTTTCGGGTGTGCTATCAACTACCTTTACAATTTCCTCTATTGTGATCTTGTTCCACTTATCAATTATAGCATCTTTGACTTGTATACAGCCTTTAGGTCTTGGCTGGTACTGGTTGACATGGGTCTTAATAAGATTTCATATGTTTTCAATAGAATTAAGATCTGGAGATAACAGTGGCCATTGGAGGGAGGGATCTAGTAGTAGTCATAATAAGATTGTGTGATGTGAGCCCAATAAGAGGATGCTCTATCCTCCAGAAGCCAGAGAGAGGAACCCATACAATAGCTCTTATAATGCTAGAATAGCCAAGTTGTAGAAACTAAAATATGATTGATATAGGGTCTAGCTGAGATGGTACTCCAATTATCATGTTCTCAAATAACCAGAGCCTTCTTCCTCCTATCTACTAATATACTATTCCAAATTGTGATTTAGTCCTCCTTTTGAAATTTTGCAACTAAATAGTTCCTATTTCATTTCTCTTGTACTGCTTAAGTATTTCTAGTATTTAGTAACTGAGATTTAGAAATTATGATATATAATTAGACTTTACTCAATTGATAATTATATATTTTATTTGGATAAGTATATATAGATTTTTGGTTTTTGAAATAATTAAATTATATATATTTTGTGGTTTATTTTAGTAGTAAAAGAGAAAAGTTTAGGCCCTATTTGGCACACAATCATATAAAAAAAATACCATTTTCTGAAAATAGCATATTTTCTAATATGAAAATAAGATAATGTTCAAAGTAAAAATAAAAATCATAGTCTTATAAAAGGGATACCTCTTCCTATTCTGGCCAAAGGAGAGATTACTAGAAGTACTTATTCCTAAAGAGTAGGAAAATTAGAGATGTTACAAAATATTGGACTCTGGAATTGTTTTATTTTGAAACATCTTCAATTTCCCTACTCTTCAACCATAGATAGCTCTACTGACTTCTCCTTTGAATGAAATGAGAAGAGGGGCATTTTTTATAAGACTATAATTTTTATCTTTACTTTAAACCTTATCCTATTTGCATATTAGGAAATATGCTGTTTTCAGAAAAATGGAATTTTTTTATATGATTGTGTACCAAATAGAGCCTTAGTATTTTATTTTTTAGGGCCTGTTTGGTATGTTACTTTTATGGCATAAATTTCTCCAACTAAAACTTTTATATTAAGAGAGTATTTGGCAAGGTCTAAAAATATAGCATATTTTTCTCTTAGCAAGATATTTTTTTTTATTCTATATTTTTCAACCAGAGTTTAGGTAGATAGACAAACAAGATTTAATATACTACTACTAGTGTTGCATTTCAAGTTTTAGTAATAAAGAAAGAGTGAGAAAAATATAAGAAAGTATACCATAGATAAGGCAAAATAATATTCAACTTGGTAAACAGTTCATCAGCAATGGATAATTTATACAATAATGAATATAATGTTAGTACCTCTGATCTGTAAAGCCTCTTCTTATCAAAACCCTGAATCAGATTCAAACTCTATTAATGAAATGTCTATGAATAGTATGTTTTTATCAGCTCTAATAGACATGATAAGCAATAATATCAGCACTTATTTGATGGCAGAGCCATGTTGTATATTAGTTCTTACTAGCAAAGCATATATTGTAGAACTTTTATCATTTGTTATAAATGCTCAATGAGTTTATAAAGTACTTAGAATATCCTGTAATATCTTCTTTAAGCTTTGCAACTGGATAGTAGCTGGTGGCTATTTGCAAAATACCTTCAATGTGGTAGTAGAGGAGCAAGTAGTAATGTTTGTCGGAACTGTAGGAAGAGCAATCTCAAACTGTGAGATACAAGAGCACTTTCAGCATAGTAGTGATATAGTTAGCAGGTTTGTTAATGATTGATTTTATTTCTCTGTAACTATCTTTGGTGGTTAATTCTGTTAACTTTATGTATAATGGGTATTTTAATAGTATGCTAAATAGCCTTGTTGTACTCAATATAGAGTTCATAAAATTACTCCAAAATGACTGTTCTTATGGGATTGAGTGGAATGAGAAGTTTTTTTACCCTACTCTCAGAATTGTTTAGATGCTATAGATGGAGTTCATATTTCAGCATATGTGCAATCAAATATGGTTGCTATATATAGAAATCAAATAGGGTACTTCTTACGAAATATCTTAACTGCATGAATCTTCGATTACTGCTTTTCATTTGTTATAGCTAGTTGGAAGGGGTCAGTACACGATAGGAGAGCTTTCAAAGATGTGTTGACTAAAGGGTTTTCTATCACTGAAGTAAACTATTATTTGTGGGATGCTAGATATTCTTTGGAAGCTGGATGCTTAACTCCATTCTGCAGAGTATATTACTACTTATGTGAGTAGTACAATGCTTGCAACAGGTATCTATTTATTTTCAATCAAAATCTCTCTTACTCTTATTTAAATCTTAAAATTTTATTATAACTGTAGGGTTTAACTAGTAAGACTCAAGCTAAAAGCTGTGTTATTACAATCAACAGACAAGAAAATAAGAAGAAACGTTTTAATCTTCACTACTCTCAGTTGAGAAATGTTATCGAGTGCCTTTTTAGAATCTTGAAATGCCCTTTTCCTATCTTAAAGAGATGAATTGGATACCCCTATATATCACAGGTTAAGCTTGTTCTTGTCCTGACAGATTTTCATAATTTTTTTTCTTACAATACCGCAAAAGCTAGTGAAAACTTTGAGTTTGGTATTGCAAGCTCTATGAAGAGATTAAATGAAAATAAAAGTTAGTTGTAATTTCTCTTCCTGAGCATCTGTGATATAATAATCATTCCATATCCTATTCCTTGCTATTATACTTAAAGTTAAAAATTTAATACCTATTAGACTAACTATAGAAATAGAAACTAGAATTTCTCTACAGTATAGTATGCCAGAATAGTAAGAAGAAATGCAAGACATTTGGATTGAGATAGATAATAGAAATGGACAGATTGATATGAGAGAAATCAGAGAAATAAGAGATAAAATTGAAACAAAGATGTGGAATGACTATTAGTAGTATTTAAGTAGATACTAAGGTACTATAGTCTTAGTAGACTTATTTAATTAGCAAGTATTTTAATACTACTATGAATATAAAACTTTAAGCATGTTTTACAAGACTGTCTATATATATATGATACCCTTTTGAGATTAATCTAAGAGTACTTTAGGTACAGTCAACTCCGAACTTATTTTGCTAAATCAAGCTGCTTTCTTAGTTATGCATCACATATTCTTCTAGCTAACAAGCCAAGGAATAAGTATGACTTTGTACAGTCCTTCAGCACTCCAATTGCAATAGCTATATCATCTATTGTAAGAGAATTCCTATAACTCTTCTGCAATATCTTTACAGCATGTTCCTGCTTTGATACAACAACTTGTAATGGCTAATAGGTAGCTTGTTTGCTGACATTGGCAAGTTCTGATGTGATAGTAGACTGGGATAACTTTCTATTTTAGGTAATCTTATAGGAAAGTATAATGTTTGTGATTTCCTCCCTTAAGGTATTAATAGAAGTACACCCAGGTACTAAGGATAGTGAGTGGGAGTGCAAACGACCAGGAACTTGAGATAGCAAGTCAAAAAAAGAAAGTGTGGAATTGAACCTTGAGTTTGGAAAAGCCTCCTCCCTTCTGTTGTCATCACTGCTACCATTATTGAATAAGTTGCCAATTGACAATCCTTATTCCAAACTTATATTCCCTTCCATTAGTTGTTTCCTCTCAACAACTGAAGGGAGGAAGCAAGTAGAGACAAACTGGCCTGTTGCATGAACATGTACAAAGATCTTCTTCAGAAGGTTATAGAATGGGAGACTCTTGTACCTATATTTGTCTGCCTTCTTATGAGTCTATATGTATTATTTAAAACATTAGTTGAAATCTAGAGTTTAAAATAAAATACAATACTCCAAGTCAGAATTATACCCTTAAGTACTCTTGCTAAATATTAGCTGGAGTAGTAGAAAGTCTATTAACTGGATTCTATCTAAAGCCAGAATTGCTTCATATCACATATATGATTTCAAACTTTCTCTTAAGCATATTAGTAAATTAGTACAATTCTGAATGAACTAATCAATTTAGAAATTTTGTAACGTGTTCGGGCCAGGCCCTAGTCACGTAGTGGTACGATAGGAGCAGATGGCTTCATGATCAACAAGAAGCAAGTGCTGCTAACTAAAGGAGTCTTCGAACGGGGTGTAATAGGAGATCAAAGAAGTAACCGTTCAACCAAGTATATTAAGAATACTGTCAGTCGAAGTCTGCTGTTTCCATCGTGAAAATCAGTGGTCTTTAGATACCACATATCGCTAATCTCCAGTATGAGCGATATTCTAAAACAAGGTGTGTATCAACCAATAGCACACAAAACAATACGAGAATCAAATGATACAGGGAAACTAAACATAAAACAGTGCGTGTATCAACCGATAGCACACGAAACAATACAAGTATCAAACGATACTATGAAACCAAACATAAAACAGTGTGTGTATCAACTGATAGCACATGAAACAATACCAGTATCAAACGATACTATGAAACCAAATATAAAACAGTGTGTGTATCAACCGATAGTATATGAAACAATACAAGTATCAAACGATACTATGAAACCAAACATAAAACAACCTAGTACCCGTACCGGTTACACTCCCAAAATAAAATAACAATTTCAGCAACTAAAATAACCTAATGAAATCCTAATAGTCGGTAAACCCACTATTCGCGTGAAAGTCTTCCTAGGACCCATCCTCCTCGTCATCGCTATCTTGCAACAATCTCATGTCATCCTGCAACATCCATTCCGCACCCTGCAACCTTCTTTCCAAACACTCCTGACATGGTGCTGCATGCACAAAGCAACCAGACTTCCGGTAGTGTGGTAGGTCTACGAAGTTTCGTACTATTGGGTCCTCCCGTTCCTCCGTTTCGACATCAATCCGCCTACAATCCTCGTAGTGATCGATATAAAACATTTGCCAGTATGCGCTTAGTGGGATGATTTCTTGGTATAGCAGGTATCCCAAAATGAGGTCTCGTCCCTTTATGCTGACTTCTTTGTAATTCAACTTTTTGCGAACGGGTAAGGTTTGTAAAAGGGTAAATGTTTGTAAGAGGGTAAATGTTTCTCGTAATGGGTTTCGTTCGGAGGAATCTGGTGGTAAGGTCTGTTTTCTTCGGAGGGGTTAGAGGGATGGTGGGTGGTATTTATGCTTTGGTAGTGACCTTGCTTAGGTGTCAGCCTTGCTTAGGTGTCAGCCTTGCTTAGGTGTCGGCCTTGCTTAGGTCTTCAGGAGAAGGACGGTGATGTTTTAATTTCGGTTTCTTCTGTTTCCATACAACTCGCACATTTTTCTGTGCTCAGGTAGCATCCGCTACCAAAGCGGAATATGTCAGTCATTGTTTCACCCCACATCCGTCCTGTCAACTCAGTTGTAATTTCAAGGCATCTGCCGCAAATGTGTATGAGTAATCGGTGCGTAAGGTATTGTCTAGGGATAATTTCATGATTCACCAACAGTCCCATTAGCTGATAGCGTAGTCTCCACGGTACTGGCTCATAGTTTGACATTGTAAGGCTGTTGGATGGTGTGTTTTTTCTTTCGTTATTGTCAGTACTCGGTTTGGGCCAGTCGTTCTAGGTACGCAGCTTTGTCTTCCATGACCTTATTTTCATCTGCACTGCTTTCAAAGTCGCTTTCAAAGTGGGCTGACCAAAATCCGTCCTGTATCCCTTGATCTGTGTCTGGGCACAGGTGTTGGATTTCTGGCAGGGTTGGGCTCCATGCCACTGTCACATGGTTTATCGTAGGGGGTAACTCGTCCTCTGGTTTGTTGTCTTCCCACCATTGATTAATCAATTCCAGCACATTTTCCAATCCCTCAAGGGGTTCCCAGCTGTTCTGTGTTTCCGGGTACCTTACCCATTTCACTAGGAATTGATCGCAGTCATACCGTCTTCTATGGTCTCGTATCACTTCCACTTCCCATTCCGGCTTCTCATTAACTACCATCGGGGGTTGTTTTGCGCGACTCCTTCCCGGGAAGGAAATATTGTCTTTAGGGAGGTATCTTTTCACGGTGGATGTGTGGAATGTCGCTTCTCGGTTTCTGTACATTCTGCCATCCATTTCTACTTTGTAATTTTGTGTATGCTCATCATATTCAATTATTTTGAATGGTCCACGCCAGCGCGGTTGCAATTTTTTGCTGCGTCCGAACTCAGTTGCGAATAAACTTCCATATACCAGTAACAGATTACCTTTTCCTACCTGTGTATGGTGTCTGCATCATTTTGCTGCCGTTCTCGTGCTTCTAAATGGTGCCAATTTGATAGCATTAAATGCTGGGTTCCGGATTGCGTGGTGTCTGTTTAACAATTCGTCGGCAGCCAGCACTGCGGAGTTCTTGAAATTCGCTAGGGGAAGTAGTGGGTAATTCTTTCCAAAAACCGCTTTATAAGGTGACATTCCAAGGGTTTCTGACCACCCTGCATTCAGGTATGCTGCCTTCTATAGTATGGCATCGAACCAATTGTTTTGCCTTGCATTAACTAGGTTTCTAAGAGCCGTTTTTAATTCTCGAATCTTCCTTTTGACTTGTCCATTCATTTCATGGTGGCCTGGTGCCGCTTTGATGTGCTCGATTCCTAATGATCGACACTGCTGTCTCCATACATGTGACTCAAATCACGGATCTGCATCGCTTACCATTGATGTTGGCTAACTATGGGGAGTAAAAATTTTGTTGCGCAGTAGCTCCCAGGTTGTTATTGCCGTTACTTCCTTAGTTGTAGGTATGAGCCATGTGAATCCCGAAAACCTGTCCATTGCAACTAGGATTGAATCGTATCCCCAAGAGTTGTGGAAAGGTCCTGTGAAGTTGATGGCCATCGATTCGAAAATTTCAGAGGGTAAGACAATCGTCTGAGCCTTTCCTTCTGGTAACTTTGGGGGTTCTTTATTTGCCTGACAGGTGTGACATTGCGTCATGTATGCTCTGAAGTCCTTCCGCATTTCAGGCCAGAATAGGTACTCGGTAGCGTACCGCAAGTTTCGTTCAGCACTGTGGCGGCCTTTGTTGTGGATTTCACTAAGGACATACTCCCTCAAGATCGCATCTCCATATGTGGGGCCTTTCAGGATATACAGCCAGTCCTCCCTGTATCTGATTTTTGCGTACAGCATTCCATTTACAACCTTGTAGGAGGACAAGTCTCCTGTAGAGTCCATGCTCTCATTGACTTTTTTCCAAATTGGTTCTTTTCAGTATGCTGCGACCATGTGTGCTCGGAAAGTCCCAATTATTTCTTTGATTATCTGTAGGGCATCCTGCTCGTCTTCTATTTCAATTCCTCTTGTTACTTCAGGTTGGATGTCCTCCTCGTTGTCTTCCAAAACATCATACAGCCCGCGCCGATATTCAGTCATTGTCTGCGGCATCACTAAGACTATTGTCTCATTACTAAGGCTTTCTAGCCATTCTGCTCGTCTAATTGGTGGTGGGCTGTCTGGTCCTGGCATTCGAAAAGCCGTTATTATCTCATTTGTAAGGTTCTCTATTAGTTCTGGTTCTGGCATCGGGAAAACTGGGGCTTCTGGGTTCAGAATTGCCGGGATCGAGTAGGACCTAGGCTCTGGTTGGATCAGCGTAGATGGCCCTTCCCCTGCGCTACTTGGTCTACTACCAATAGTTTGTTGCTATTCCCAGTCACCGACTGGGGGGGACTCCAGAGGGCTTGGGTCGATTTCTGTACTTGGAGGGCTTGGTCTTTCGCTAAGCAGGTAAGGTGTCAGGTTCTTCCGCCATCTAGGATGATTGTTTCTGAATTTGCTCTCGGTTTGATGATATGGACAATTGTCCACATAGTAGTGCGAGTAGTGAAGTGTGCTATGTTGGAGCTCCTTGGGTGGCATGCTTCGGAGTGTGCACTTGTCACCCCAATCATTTCCTGCAGTGATCGAGCCGGGGCTCTCAGGAGGCACAGGGGCCTCATTGGGGTATTCTGGATAGGAGTAAGGAGGGGAGGTAGGGGAGTATAGTTGCTCAGGCTCCATTGTGTTTGATTCTTGCTCATAAACTGTGTTATCCGAGATGTCATCTGCTTTCTTTGTGAAGTCGTGAACATAGAGTAGGTTCAAGTCTGATCCGTCCTCGTATATCCGGGAAAGGGCATCAGCTAAATAGTTTGTGCTTCCTGGCGCGTAGACTATTCTTGCATCGTACTTTTCTAAGGCACTGAGCCATCGGACTTGCTTTCTGTTTGGATTCTTCGTAGTCCATAGGTAAGTCAAGAGTTGGTGGTCCGTTACTATGGTGAAGGTGTTTCCCATCAGGACATTGCGGAACCAGTTAAGCACTTCCACTATTGCTAAGGCCTCTTTATTGGTAGTTCCATAATTGATCTTTGTGTTGATGAACTTCCTGCTGTGTAACGAGGCCGGTTGAGCTGTCTCGTATGTGGGTCCCTGTCCCATCCGTGCTCCTACTGCTAAATCTGAGGCATCCATAATTATCCAAATTGGTTCCTCACTTTGTATGTCTATTGGTCGCATGACTTTGTGATCGACGATGCACTTTTTTACCATTTATAATGCGGTCTGATGGGTGGTCATCCATACGAATTCCACATTTCCTATCAGATCTGTTAGTGGTGCCGTCAAGGTTGCATGGTGTGGGAGGAACTGAGCTACATAGTTCACTATTCCTAAGAAGTGTTGCAATTCCTTTTTGTTGCGAGGTGTTTCCCAACCTGCAATGCTTGATATTTTCTGGGGAGAGGCATGGATCCCCTCGTTATCCACTATTTGTCCTAGTACTTCCAGCCTATCTGCGCATAGTACTGATTTTTTCTTGCTTGCATAGAACTTTGCCTTTCTGGGTTGATTACATACCTGGCGTATATGTTTCTCGGGTTCTTCTGATATATCTGAGAATATGAGAATAACATCAATGTATACCCATACAAAATGATGTAGAAATCCGCTTAAGAGGTCCTCCATTATCCGCATGAAGGTTGCAGGTGCATTCATGTCTCCTTGTAGCATTAATTTGCTGACAAATCCTCCAAAGGGGGTTTTAAATGAATTGAACTTAACGCTGTCTTTGTCCACTCGTGTCTGGCAGTATGCATCACTTAGGTCAATCTTGCTCCTCAATTTCGCTCGCTCTATTCGGTTAAGAATCTGCTATTGGTTTGGGATTGATGGACTATCCATGATCGTGTTGTCGTTTCGGATTTTCAGGTCTACCAGGGGGCGGATCCTTCCATCTGACTTGGGTTGTACAAACATAGGTGCCACTCCGGGAACTTCCAGTCGTACGATAACCCCAGCCCATAATTTCTCGTTTATCCAGTTCATGAGTTTCTCCTTGTATACTTCTGGGATCGAGTATGTTGGTTGGTTTCATAGGTCTGTTGTATCTTTCAGCCCAATATGGTGGTCAATCTTTCACATGGGTGGTAGCGTTTCAGGAACCTTGTCTGGGAATACATCCTTATATTCTTCCAACAGTGTTGCTGATGTGGCGTCTGAAACAGCGGCTTGCAATTCCCCGCTTGTTGGTTTGCATAGCACTTGCAATTTGTCATCGGGAAACAACACTGATGGATCCCCACCCCTGATAAGGGCATTGTGTCTTTTTAGGAATGGCATTCTGATCAGGGCGTCGTACTTCACCAAGTTCCCTACCAACATCTCCTGATTTGTCCATTTCTTTTTCCCGATTCCTATGGTCAGCCAACACTTCTTGTGGCTTGAGAAGTGGGATCCTTTCATTGCCCTGTTGACTGTTGTTGGTTGGGGCAGGGGTTCCATAGAGATACCAGCGGTAGAGATAAAGGTGGCGCTAACCATGTTGCAGCCGACTGTTCCCATGTCGAATAGCACCTTTGCTCGGTGGCCTTCTATATAAATCGTTCCTTCTAGAATGTCACGGGGCCTGATTGCCAGTCTTTGTTGTGTTCGGAGGCCTTCTATTTCTACTGAGTTAATTTCCACTTCGACGTATTCCGTTTCTTCTATGTGGTTCTTACTTGTTTCCCGCTTAGTTGATTTTCCCGTTCCCTTTTTGGCATAGCAATCCTTTGCATAGTGCCCCTTTTTCCCACATTCGAAACATGTACGTTCATTGTGTCATTTCTGCTTTTTGTCTTTCTTGTCTTTCGAATCCTTGCGGTAGAGTTTATCCTTCTTTGTATTGTCCCATGATGCTGATCCTTTGCTGTTCTTCTGCTGTTGTATGTGGGTTCGGTAAACTCCTGTTTCATACAGGATAGCGTCCTTTCGTTCGGCCCGCTTTTCTATCTTGTCAAAGGAATCTCCCTCTTCTTCCATGGGTTCTACCTCCTGGCGTAATCTGGGATGCATTACTTCATACAATCTTTGTCGCAGCATGTACTGAGATACCGTCCTGGTAGGCAATTGTCTGTGATACATCAAGATATCCGTTGCGATCAAGGTTATCCTTTCTGTTTTGCCATTCCGTACTTGCTGGATATCCTGGAACCTTGTTTATAATTCTTCCGTGTTCTGCGAGGATTGGAATCTTTCTCTCAGGTATTTTATCAGCGTCGTTCCTCGGATTTTTTCCCCACTCCCATAGTGGCTCATTGCTTGGTGGTATGCTTCTTCTGCTTCTCCGGTACAGAAGCTTCCAAAGTACGCTCCACTTCCTTCCTTGGTTTTTTCCACTCGGTGCAGGGCCAGGTATTGAGAAGTGGTTGTTACCTATCAGTAAAATGCTTCAGGTTTTAGGTCCTCTTTTTTGCCCGAGAACGAGGGTGGCAGCGGAAGTTTGATTTTTGGTCCTGATCGCGCGGCGGATTCTCCTTCTTACATACTGTGTCAGATTCTTTGTTGGTGTTGTCGTCGTCTGACAAGCTTTCTGGAGAATCGCTGGGGCACTCGTCTGGTGGTTTCTTTACCGCTGCGTGATCTGATGTATCTTCGTCAATGTCTTTCTTCTTAGGCATCTCGACGGGTGAACTGTCTTGCTTTGGTGGTTGTGCCGGTGCGTTTCCATTGCTGGGGCTGGGGAGAAGTAGCCCAGGAAGGCTGGTTGCTGCCTTTGCTAATTTGTCCATCGATTCGCTAAAGGTCTGCTTGGCTAAGGCTCGCGCTAGTTGTCTTTTTGCTTTGTCAATCAAGAAGTCGCTCTTTGGCCGTTTCGGTTTCTTGGGTTGCCTTTTCTCGGTAAGGCCTTCTCGTAGGACCCGCTTCTCACTTCCAGTCTCTAGTGACTCAATGGTGCCGTGTTGGCGGAGCCGAACCTTCCGTGGTTCTGCCGCTCCCCGATGCTAGCTTCGTTGTTGGACTTTCGTAGGTTGATCAGACCAGGACCCTGCAGGTTTCTTAACCACTTGCCGAGGTTTAAAAAATGTAACGTGTTTGAGCCGGGCCCTAGTCATGTAGCGGTATGATAGGAGCAGATGGCTGCTTGATCAACGAGAAGCGAGCGCTGCTAACTAAAGGAGTCTTCGAATGGGGTATAATAGGAGATCAATGAAGTAAACGTTCAACCAAGTATATTAAGAATACTGTCTGTTGAAGTCTGCTGTTTCCATCGTGGAAATCAGCGGTCTTTAAATACCACATATTGCTAATCTCCAGTATGAGCAATATTTCAAAACAATTTGTATATCAACCAATAGCACATGAAACAATACCAGTATCAAACGATACCGTGAAACTAAACATAAAACAGTGTTTGTATCAACCGATAGCACACGAAACAATACAAGTATCAAACAATACTATGAAACCAAATATAAAACAACCTTGTACCCGTACCGGTTACAAATTTGGCAACCTATACTGATTTCTTTACCTTTTACTTGCTATTCTGTAATGGGCTTTCAGAGCCTTTCTCCATATACCTTGTTTATCCTTTTCACCACTGCTGGCCAAACTTGATTCTTGAATTTGTTCTTGCTTCTTTCACAATTCTGAAGTCACTTGCGAAGCTTCTTGATCAAGAACTTTTCTGAATCTGCCACCCAGATAATGTTTTCTACTTCTATTCTTATCTATTGGTCCGTACACAAGCTAGATCGCTGATGTTATTCCTTCTTGTCTACGAAGATTGGTCCATAAACACTTCCAAGAACTGACCATAGTTTGTATAAAGGGAAGCAGTCAACTTGTAGAAGAGAAGAAATTCTATAAACCACTATTTGTGAATCTTTATTCAGTAGCGAGTAGGGCTATTCTAGGTAACTTAACCAATAGAGCAGTAATCACTGGCTAATTCTAGTACTTGAGTCAACTCTTCATCATATTTATCATAAAACTAAACTAGCAAGAAACAAGGATCAGTTACCAGTAATTTTCCTAACCTAAGTGTAATAATTTCCCTTTTACTAGTCTGATACTCTAGGTCATAGCCCATCCATTTTATTTCACTTATGGTTAATACTCTAATCAAACATAGATAATCTAGAATACTATTAAAGAACAACCTACCTTTCTATGTGTAAATTCACAATATGTGGACTTAAGCAGGAAAGCTTCAGAGTAGGAAACCAAGATAGAAGAGATTTGGCTAATAAGAGGTGGAGAGAGGTATTGAACTACCTTACAAGTAGAATAGATGGTGTATAGTCTTCTGAGTAGTTGTAATTATATAGTATGGTAAAGTTCTGGTAGACCAAAACCTGCACCAGAAATTTAGCCATTTTGAAACTGATATTCCACCAGCTCAAGTAACCTAGGAGACTAAAAAAAACCTCTACATTATTCTCGCAATGTTTCTCTACACTGTGGAGGTTTTTATTAGCTCCTGAGGTGGCTGAGTAGTTGTGAATACTTGATTAAAATCAGGCATTTTTAGTGTAAAAGTGAAAATGTGTTATGCACAGCCACAGTTTTCTTGCCAAGTTAGGGCACTATCATGTTTAGTAATCATGTTCGTGTGCCAAGCTATCACTCAAAAGTATGTGATATTCAGAATAAAACCAATAACCTAAGTGTACTGAAAAATCTTAAACTCTGACTAAAAAATAATAAAATAATAAATTATCATAGCTGTCGGTATTTTCCCAAAGATATCTTATTTTTACCTTCAATATATACTGTAAGTAATATTACTTTGTCCATTTTAATTTTAAAAGTACTTAAATTGAATATATTATAGGTAGATGGGACGTTTGAAGCAAAATACTTCTTTGCGAAGACAGGTTGGCTGTCTGAGGAGTCAACCATGTAAGGTGGAAGACCCAGGTGAATCTCATACTATGAGGATGGATGAGGAGGTTGAAGATCATGATGAAGAAGATAGTGAAGTTGTTAATATAAGTGGTAAGTTTCTATCTATCATGAATTAGAAATAAGAAAATAAAAAGGCTAATGATATTAATACAATGTAGGATATCAGGATAAAGCTGGTGTAATAGAAGACAATAGTCTAATAAGTGGTAAGTCAGGTGAGAGCTGCTTACAATCCAAAAGTCCGTCAAGACAGACTATTTGGAGTCATGAAAGGAAACTTCAAATGCAGCAGGAGGCAGATATAGCCTTTAGCCATATTGAAAACCTAGGTAAGTGGCTGAATTATATCTAATATTAGTTGAATAACTTGCTAATAAAAAATACCTAAAGCAGAAGAGGATCTTGAGGCTGAGTCCTCAGATCATGAATCAGGAAATTTAGGTTTCTTGATTAAGAAGGGTTATAATAGTTGTCCAAGATTAGCCAAAACTAGTAAGGAGATAGTAAAATATGAAATTCTCACAGATGGTAAGTATTAATCTATCAAAAAAGGTGTAAGATTAAAGTGAATAGGTAATAATTATTGATTTAGGAATACAGGATTTGCGGCGTTATCTAAAGTTAAAGAAGTGCAAGTATCAGGGGTTAGATTTGGAGTGTCATATGCAAGTTCTAGAGTTGATGAGATTTCAGAAATTAGGACTAATCAAGAAGAGCTGGTGTAGGCCACAGATGAAGATTACAACATTAGTTGCAGCGGTTGCAGTAAGAGGTCATTGGGTAGCTTTACAAATTCTTGCTAAAGAGTGTAAGTGGATTAAATCATGACAGGTATCATTTCAGAAAAAGTGTGAACAGAGAAGAATTATATCTCATTTAAATGAGAAAGAAATGAGACTTGCTATTCGTGAATATATTGCAGGAGCTGGAGATACAGTCTCATCTCAGTCTCTTACTATAGCAATTACTACATATTGGACTACTGGTAAATTACCTAATAGTATGGAACAAGCAGCAGAGCAAGTATTACCAAATCCCCAAATTCAGATTGAGAGTAATTCAATTGCTAAATATTTAGGACACAAGGTGCAGACTATTTTAAAAAGTCAGACAGCAGCAGAGTGGCTTAATAAATTAGGATACAAGTACAAGGAAGTAAAGAAAGGTATTTATCAAGATGGTCATGAGTGGGAAGATGTTGTAGCCTATAGGTAGAATGACTTTCTTCCTGCTCTTGACCGTCTCAAGCCGTTCATGGTAAAATAGGAGTTAGATCTTAATGGAAAACTTGTCATGGTCTTTCTAGAAGGATTATCCAATGGTCAGAGGCCAATTGTGCTAATAACAGATGATGAGTCTACATTTGACTCCAATAATAGATGAGAATATGCATGGATGAAGGAAGGTGAGCTCCCACTTTGTAAGAAGAGTAGAGGAAAAGGTATTATAGTATCAGACTTTATAACTGCAGGAAGAAGGCTTGTGGCTCCAAGTTGGCTACAGCCTGAGGACTTACCCTCATTTGGCTTATCTGCAGAGCTTAATCTCTGTTATAGTCCATATTCAGCTACAATAAAGATTAAATATAGTGGGGATCTATGGTAGAAGGGTGAAGACTGAGTTAACCATGTGTTAGAGGTTGCAAGTCCCATTTTTGAATGGGCATTTCCAGGCTGTGAAGTATTATTTCTTTTTGATAATGCTACTAGCTACTTAGCTTTTGCGAATGATGTATTATGTGCTAAAGGTATAAGTCTTCATCCAGGTGGTACTCAAAGCAAGCTAATGCCAGGAATTAACCCACTCACTCTACAGCCACAGGATATGGTAAATGAAAATGGTATAGCTAAAGGATTGAAACAGGTGTTACAGGAACGTGAACTTTGGAGAAGTAGATTGTGTTTACAATGTATGAAACCAGGTACTAATAAAAGACTAAAGACAGGTCTCTAAGGGGGTACTTGCTGTGCTTGTGCACTTATTGCTAATGAAACAGATTTTAGTAATCAGAAATATCCGCTGCAGGAAGAGATAGAGGCATGAAACCATTTAGTAATGTTTTATCCTAAGTTTCACTGCGAGATAAATTTCATAGAATATGTATGGCAGGCAGCAAAGTACTATATATGTAACAACTATGAGTATGGTATTAAATCACTGTATAAACTAATTTCTGAAGCTTTAGAATCCATTTCTGTACAACAGATTTGGAAATATGCTAATAAGGTAGAGCGAATTCTTAATACTTATCAGAAGGGAATTCAATATGGCTCAAAGGAGTTTCTGACTATAATAGAACATAAATATCAAAGTCATCGATATGTTAGTGGTTGAGAACAATATAATTAATTCATAATATTTTTCATCTATGTATTTATTCTTATCTATTCATATTTTATACAATATACAAAATCATTAATTATATACATATAAATATTATTTCCTTTTATATATCATATTATAAAAGGGTTTAACATATTCATAGCCCTTAAAATCAAGGCCTAATACCTTATATAAGGACCTGTCACATGATATCTTAGTATTTAAAGTGACCTAGCCACGTAACACTTTTTTTTCAGCCTGGTACAGTTTTTAGTCTGCAGGAACCATAATAGAAAGCTTGTTAAGTAAAAGCTGATTACTTACAAGCTGCAACTGAGAATTAATTTATCAATACCACTCTAGTGGGTTACAGGTAAATAGAACAGAACTGTGACTTTTAGGGTATTATAAGCAGAACAAACATATTATCCTAGAGTACCCTTAAATTTATTATTACATGGTAAATACATTTTGGATATACTGAATACTAATATTTTATTTTAACATATATACTATTCACACCTTTTATCATTATAAAAATTATGATGAACATACTGAACAGGCTTTTAGTAAAAGCAGGATTTCAAGTATTAAGTCATTTAGTACTAGTACTACTTACTTAGAATTTGAAGCTATTTTTACTATAATACTAAGGATACTCTAATATCAGGACTTGCAAAGTAAGGCTTAGTACTTTTCTAGTAATAGAACTTATATCATATTAAGTTGTAATATTGTCTAGTAATTATTGGAGAGATTTTTTGTTTATTAAATAATAACTTTATTAGTATATATTTGATTAATAAATTTCAATTTAGAAAAGATATATCCTATTTCAAATATACTATTGAATATATAGTGTGAGATTCATATAGTACATACTAAATAGTTTGTAATACAGGGTATACTAATAGGAAAACTTGATATAAGATATTTATATTTTATAGATAGTATAGAGCACTTTGCCTGTTATGTTAAGATATTTATGAAATGGATCAAGCTTGGATGGAGGTACAAGGAATATATATTGTATTATATAATTGCTCAAAAAGGACTTAGTTTAGTATAAATAGAAATATGCCAAGAATAATTTATTTTAAATTATAAGGTTAATAAAGGAATTAAGAAAAATATTATAAATCAAGGGTCTGATCTGCAGGCACCCATACAAAAATGATATTGTATTTCAGGAAAATAGCTTATAAGCTAAAATAAAAGACTGTAGTATTTCCAAAAATAATGATGTTCAGCAATAGACTTTTACAGTAGTATTTTTCTTAATAAGCAAGATCTTATCTGATTTCTATAATAGAGCTTGTACAATATGAATATGTTTTTTGTTTTTATTAGACATGTAGTATATATGCAAACTATAATTCTATTTTCTCCATACAACAAAATATCTCTTCCTTTCTTGGTACAATGGGAAACAGCATTTAGGTATTCTCAACAGGGAAGTTTCTCATTGAAGCCCTTCTGAAGCATGTTTAGGAGGGTGAGTATACTGAGAATGGGTTTAAAAAAGTGGTATAGGCAGAGGTTGTGGCAGAGCTCAATGCCAAATTTGAAGGGATGCTTCACAAGCCTATTACAGTTATGCAAGCTAAGAATAAAGAAGTTATTGTAAGTAAATTGATTCAATTAAATACAATCTTTGTAGCAGTTGATAAACAATTAAGGTAATGTATATGAGCTAATTATTTAATTGAATTTTGATTAGTTTAAGTATAAGTTTGAAATTGTTTGAAAGATAGGATCAAACTCAGAATTTAGTTGAGATGTATTTAAGAGTATTCCCATGGTACCAGTATCGGTTTGACATGAGTATAGAGTGATAAGTACTATTTCCTGTTATGAAAGCAGAGTAATATAGTATTTATATAAGTTCAAGCTAGTAGGAGATTGATAATATATATATACATGTCTATAAAAAAGCTGAAAAGTATTGCTATGAGGGGGGATTACTATACTATGGGCTTCTCAAGAGTCTGTTTGCTGGTGTGGCAGCTTTAGGAAGATTTGGAAGAACTATGGAGATGGAATCTGAGATAGAGAGAGACTTGGCAGTATTTGTAGTGTGTTCAGACCAGGGTCCTATTCATATGGCATTATGATAAGAGCAGATGGCCAATTGATCAACAAGAGGTGGGCACTGCAGACTAAAAAGGGCTTTGACATAGTGTAATAGGGAATTAAAGAAGTAGCTATTCAACCAAGTATATTAGAAAATACTGTCAGTTGAAGTGTACTGTTTCCATTGTAGAATCAATGGTCTTTAAATACAACTTCTCACTTATAACTAGTATGAGCGATTTTATAAAACTTTGTGTATATTAAGTGATAGTACACAAAACAATACAAGCATCAAACAATACTATAAAACCAAACATAAAACATTGTATATATTAACTAATAGTATGCAAAACAATGAAAGTATTAAACAATACTATAAAACCAAATATAAAATATTAAACCATAACCTAGTACCTGTACTGGTTATAGTATTGGAAATACAATTGGGTGCAGGAGAGTTGGGGGGTTTGAAGCAAGATAGGGAAGTTGCTGGTAATCAGCCTAAGCATGAACTTGAAATTGTTGGAAGTTTGATGCCCAATAATTCAGGTTTGGCTCAGGCTGCAAACTGGAGCTTTAATTTGAGTGGAAGCTCTAGTAGCCAAGGTTCAAGCTTGGTTGATAACAGTCAGAGTGGGTTTTCTGATGCTGGTAGTGGAGATTTGAGAGATGGGAGTGATAGAAGCCATTGCAATAAGTGTGTTTGTACAAGCAGGACATCTCCAATCACACTTGCAAAGGTGCTGCTCGCTCTCCATGATGAGACTATTGAATGGAGAATTCAGAGCCAAATTAGCAAAGAAGAGCAGGTAATCAATAACCTCCTTGAGCTTTATGTGCAGTCAGATGAGTATAGGAAGTCTGATATCACAAAGCTGGTACTCATTCTTTAGGAGAGAAAAAATGCTGTTAGATTTTTGGCAATTGCCAAACATCCAAGGATTCGTACCAATTTAATTGCAAGACAGCTTACTTCTTAATATATGTAATAGATATCTTTTATGTATATAACTTATACTTCCATCAATAAAGTATTTTATTATTAAATAGTTATAGATTATGATCTAATAACCCTAGAATAACTATGCTTCATGCCGATTTAAAAGCAGCTGATAATCTCTCTACATTTCAGATGCGATTTGATCTCCCAATCTTGCAATTTACTATTTATCATTATTTCTATTGCCTTTATATACATTCTCCTCTAGGTTTTTAGCCTTTCTATTCTCTGCTACATGTTCATATTGTGCTCCTAGTCTCATATATCACCTATAGCCTATTGATTATAAGTTAATACAAGATTAATTCTCCTTCTCTTGACAACTTACTTGAATTTGAGTGTCTTCCTACTGGACTCTCCTGTGAGTAGAGCTCTTCAATTGAGTCTTCATTGCCATCATTTATTCCTACCATATTATTTTAGGAACTAAATTCTAGCTCTTGTTGATAGTACTTAATAAAATTGTACAAAGCAATTAGAGCTAAGACAAGCTTAACCTGGCTTTGAAATAGGTACTTTGCCATAGTTTTCAAGATTGGAAATCTTCACTTTAGTAGTTAAGAGATTCTTTCTATTAAATTCCTTAACTGAGAATGCTAACGATTAAATAGCTCTTCCTTATTTTGTAGTCTGATTCACATTAACAATTAGTATGCTTTAATCAATTAACAGCTGTATTGAATTATACTGTATCATAATACTCCCAAGATTTATTCACTTAAAGATAAAGACAAAATATAATATACCTATTATGTGATCGGTACTGCTCACCTAGCTGGTATCGCATCCTGTACTATGGTGTCAAGTACCATTTTCTTAAGACATATCTAGTGTTGCAAAGGTAGCACTTGCCTTCAGGTATTACAAATCCTGTGTCCAATGCATCATTCAATACTTTTCCATTATAGGTGCACCTCTCCCATCCAGGTAAAACAAAATAGAACTGGAGATCAAACATATAGGCAGCTATAATATTCTGAGTTATTAGGTACTTGTAGTTTAGATATGTTCCCACACCTTGCTCAGGCACATGGGCTAGTGTAACGGGGGCACCCCTAGGAAGATGGATCCCAAGGTTGCGACCGCACCAAAACTTCAAACTTATGGCCAAAAGTTCACAGAGATGTAAGAGTAAAGTAGACGGTAAAACTTAATATCGTTAAGCCTGACGCTTCACTCAATTAAGGTCTCGAGAGGATTGATTGTTGGAGTAGGAGAGTTCTCGCATAGACTTTCAGGTAGTTTTATCTTATGCCAGAAACTCCCCCATCAGTTTACTCCAACTATTCGAGCACACCCTTCTCCGCTAAGGGCGGTCCGACACGTCTCCTGACACCCCCTTCGGGCATGTATGTGTCGACCCGCTCTAGTCGGCGTTCACCATATGTGCATATCGTTTCTGCGGCGCATTTCCATTCTGCCCGCCGGAGTGAAAACCTCTGCGCATCGGGGACTTGCCAGTGGCTAACTGTCAAGACCCCTTGCTGAACTAGACTATCTATGACACCCTTCCCATGCGCGTTGATTTCTTCTTGACGCCGGAAGCTACCGTGAGCGGTTTATCTATCTACTATTTACGAGTCTCGGGCTTCCGGTGTCTTCCGCAGGGTACGGTGGTCCAGGAGTGATCCAATGGGCGCTACCCACGACCACTACCTCGGATACACCTTACCTGCGGTAGGAATCATGCTTTTAGTGTCTCTGCACTTCCCTCTCAGAGCCTATGGCGTTGGGGACATCCTTGGGCGTGGTAGGTGCAAAACGTTCCCAGTCGTCCCGGCACCACCCGGGACTACCTTCGGGACCCCCACGGTTAACTCCCGTTAACTCCGTCAGTTTTGGTCCGTTTTACTCCGAACAACTTGGAGGAGGTACTCCACCTTCCACCCTATGCCCCCTTATATATCCTGCGAACAGCTTACGGTCGACCGGACGGCAGCAACGTATATGGTGTTGCAAGCGGGTCTGCAAAGATCCTCCTTTGCTAGACTGCACACAACTACGCAACCGTTTGCCCATGACGTCCGGGCCTCAAGGCGGGGCCGGAGGGGCATGATAGGAATAATGTCTTCAATTTACAGCTTCTTCGTAGCTGCGTAGCTCGCCCAATAGCATCTCCCGGAACCCCAGATTCCAGTATTATGCATGGTTTCGTGTGACAAACATTCCAGTCATTTTTCCCAAACTCCCTGAGGGACTTCGTATTGGCAGGTAGGGTAACTCAGGCCCTTGAACAGGGTAATCCAAGCCTCAAGGCAGGGTAACCCTGTTCTGAGGGTAGGGTAATCTTGTCCGGTGGACAAGTGGATTTTCTCCTGTTACCCTATCTATCCCACTTCCGGGGATAGACACACTCGGCCTTTCTCTAGTTACCCAGCCTAGCTGTGTATTGGCCCTTCATAGGTCCCTAAGTACGCTGACACCAACCTTGGGCGTAGCCATGTACCTAAATACTTGTGTCCACTAAGTCTGCTCATCTCGGAGCCCGGGCCATCGGGTCTCCGTAGGTCAAGTACTCACTTGCCTGCCGGTTCCTACCAGTTCGCCTCCGGGCTACCTGTATGGGTGTAGGTTCCGGCTGCCATAGCTCACGTATGCTGGGTCGTTACATCACTCCCCTCTTCTCTACGGTCCGTCCCGGACCGTTTAGCGTCGTCTTTTCTTTCCACGACTCGATTCCCCCAAGACCCGATGGTCCCTGGGCTTGGACGGATATCTTTGGTGGAAATCTAGCATGGCCTGTAAGCCTGTCCCTTCTAGCATCTCATAGGGCTCCCACGAGTTCTCCTCAGCTCCATAGCCTTCCCATGAAACCAGGTACTGGACAAAGCGCGACGGAAACTTCGCCTTTGTTCCACCATACCAGCGACTGTCCACAACAGCTTCGATGACGTAACTGGGCTCATTGTCCACGAGCTCTGGGGTAGGGATCTCCTTGATCCTACCCGATTCCGGATCCTCGCGATAGGGTTCCAGCAGCGTGACATTGAAAACCGGGTGGATGCTCCATCGGGTGGGCAATTGGAGTTCGTATGCTCGGGTACCCACCCGACGTTTGACCACGAAAGGGCCAAACATCCGGTGGTCCAGCTTCTCCATGGGACGCTTGGTGCGGATGTTCTTCCGGTTCAACATCACGCGGTCCGCTTTCTTAGCCCGCCCAGCAGCCACATCTTCCAAGGTAACATAGTCCGGGGATGGCAGCCGTTTCTGGTCATGCCATTTCCGCTGCCTTTCCTGTGCCCGTTTAATCGTTTCTCGAATCTGTTGCCAGGTTCCTTCCCATTCCTTAACCAAGAGTTCACTACTTGGGTGTATCCCTTGGTTGTCAGACACAACACCCGACCAGTTTGTTCGTGGGTTGAACCCATAGTTGATCTCAAATGGTGACAACCTGGTGGATTCTGATGTTGAGGTGTTATACGCATACTCCGCAAGGGGTAGCAGCGAGACCCAGTCATCCTGTTGATAGGAGCAGTAACTACGCAGGTACTGCTCCAGTGTCTGATTAACCCTCTCGGTTTGCCCATCAGTCTCTGGGTGGAATGCAGTCGAAACGTTTAGTTTCACTTGCAGCAAGTGCATCAGACTCATCCAGAACTTGGATGTGAATCGGCTATCTCGGTCGGAGATGATTGACTCTGGCAGTCCATGAAGGCGCCAAACCTCCTTCAGGAATATCAAGGCAAGCTCCTTGATAGGTACCTCAGTGGTCAGGGGTATGAAATGGGCCATTTTCGAAAACCTGTCTACTATGACCCAGATCTTGGTATACCCTTCGGACTCTGGCAGCGCGACAATGAAATCCATTGAAATTGCTGTCCAAGGCCGCATAGGAACATCGATAGGTTCCAGCAGCCCGAACTTCTTGTGCCTGATGGATTTATTTCTTTGGCATGCATCACATGTCCGCACATAGTCAGTGATATGCTCATCCATCTTAGGCCAGTAGAAGTTAGCCCTCACCCTGCCAATGGTTTTGTAAGTCCCGAAGTGTCCCGCGATTCGGGAGTCATGTTCTGCCTTCATGATTGTCTGCTTCAGATTCTGACCCTTGGGAACATACCACCTGTTCTTGTACAGGAGTAAGCCCTTTTCCGTCGTGAAATGTCGGTCAACCTCTTTGTCACCTGCAGCTGTTGCCTTCAGGATCCTTAAGTACTCCTGGTCTTCGCTTATCGCTACCCGCAACTGATCCAAAAAGGACGACTTGAGCCGAAATCCCTGGCACACTTGCAACACCTGTGGTCGCAAGATGTCCCGTTCCTGGCTCCCGACCCACTGTCCGGGGCGAAAAAACGACTGTGGCGGAAAATCACTCCCCCCTTCAGGGCGGTAGTCCCTACGCCGCGACAAAGCATCCGCCTTCTCATTCAACCGTCCTTCTCGGTAAACCACCTTGAAGTTAAATGGTTGCAGGAATTCAGCCCAGCGGTGCTGCCTTCGGTTAAGGACCTTGGTACTATTAAAGTACTCCAAGTTCTTATGATCCGTATAGATCACCAATTGGTCCGTTACTGAGCGCAGCAGATGATCCCATTCCTTGAATGCCGCCACGATGGCAGTCATTTCCTTATCATGGACATCATAATTGATCTCTGCTGGGTGAAACTTCCTACTATGGTAGGCCACCGGATGCCATCTCTCATCCTCACATAACTGGGAGAGAACGGCTCCTAATGCAAAGTCACTAGCGTCGGTTTCTAGCCGTGTTGGCCGTTCAGGGTCAAAATGTGCTAGGATAGGTTTGGACGTGAACGCTTCCTTTAAATGATTGAAGGCCTGCTCACATGCAGGTGTCCATTCCCATCGGACATCCTTCTTTGTCAAGTCCGTGAGGGGTTTCGCTATCTTGCTGAACCCTTCTATGAACCGACGATAGAAGTTGGCAAAGCCCATAAAGCTTTGAACGTCGACGACGCATGTCGGAGGTGCCCAGTCTTTGATTGTCTGCACCTTTTCCGACAACATAGAGATCCCCATATCGGAGATCCTATATCCGAGGAATTCAACCTCCCGTTGGTGGAAACTGGACTTCTTCATACTTACACATAGTCTAGCTTTCCGCAATTTCTCCATTACACGCCTTACCATCGCGACGTGCTCTTCCATAGTTTCGGAGTAGATCAGGATGTCATCCATATACGCGATGACTCCTTCATCCATGAGATCTCGAAAGACCTCATTTATCATGCTCTGGAAAGTTGCCGGGGCATTACATAACCCAAACGGCATGACCGTGTATTCATACAGTCCATATCTGCACCGGAAGGCCGTCTTCCATTCCTCACCTTCTGCCATCCTCAGAAGATAGTAGCCGTTTTTCAAGTCCAACTTAGTGAACACAACGGCTTTTCCTAACCTATCTCGCAGTTCATTCATCAGCGGTAGAGGGTACTTGCTCTTCACCGTGATTTTGTTCAGCCCTCGGTAATCTATTACCAGTCTTAATGTACCATCTGGTTTTGGCACAAAGAGGATAGGGGCTGCTGCTGAGGAACTGGATCGCCGTAGCTTCCCCGTTCGCAGCATGTCATTGAGATATTCCCGGAGTGCCTTAAGCTCCTTTTCCGATAACGGATAGATAGGCCCAAACGGAGGTTGAGTCCCGGGTAGCAACTCGATCGTGTGGTCATACTTTGAGTGCTCCGGCAAGGCCTCAATCCGTTCTTGACTGAAGATGTCCCCGTAGTCCTTATACTCAGGGAGTAGCTTGACAGTAATGTCAGCACCTTCCTCATCGGAGAATTGTACAATTCCCAACAGGTACACATTACTAGGGTCTTCAGCTAGCAACTCTTCATCGGTCATGAACACTAACCGCCCCTGCTCTGCCAGGCAATTAGCCTTGCAGAAATCTGAGCGCCAGGTTAGTGATCCTGTTTTCCAATCTATGTCGGGATTATGGTCCTTCAACCAAGACATAGGTAGGTACCCGTCCACCTTGGTGTCGGGCATGTCCGCGACTTCAAACCGCATTTCGTTATGGTGGTCGCCTATTCTCATGTCCAATGATTTGGTATAGTGCAGACCTGACCCCGGAATGTGATTACCGCTTGCGTCGCTTATCGGCACATGTACCTTTCGTCGGACACATGGTGCCTGCGTTTGTTTAACCCATCGGCTACTAAGCACTGGCCCAGTAGCTCCACTGTCGAGTAGCAGGAGCGCCTCAGCGCTTACCTGTCTAGCTCCAATCTTCCAGTCTAGCCTTACCCTCAGGTGGATAGACTTGGTATGGCGAGGCAAGTTATCACGCTTCTGCCTCTTCACTTGTCTTAGGGACTTAGTCATCTTGGCTTACTAATTCTGATCTCTTGCCTTTCGACACAAGAGCGGCCACAACGGGTCGGTAAACGTTAAGGGATTGGGATTCGTTTTATCAATAGCTAGGGTGTTTACTATCACGCCAGCATGATTTCGGGTACTAAACCCTCCTCAGGTAAACTTGATCATAGTATCATTTATTCAATCAAGTCCAGCCTGAACTAATCCCGCTTGTGCTAAACATAACAAATTTTCCCGAGGTGGGTAGAAGTCCGCTGTTGGACCGGTTCCAAGCGAAGCAACCTTGCTTCCCCAATGTCGAGCGTCTCCGCGAGCGAGATCTCTCCCAGCCTCAACCGAAAATAATGTCCTATGACTTGTCCGTCCCACTAAAGAAATCCTGAAAGAAATACAAATAACTAGAACAAAGGAAATAACCTGAAAGCCCACAAAGGAGAGATCGCCCTGTCCACCGCACACGGCCCTCAACATCTATCTGCCCACACCACCTGGGTGTAGTCAGCATCAGGGTCGTTCATGCAGTAGAGGGGTACTTACCCATCCCAGAAGCCACTTCCGGGGCTCCTTTTCATCCATCCCGCAGGGGTCTATGGATACAGGTTATTAAGGTTCTACCTTACACAGAATGGGGTCTTACCTATTCTGAGCCGTCAGTATCAACCTCCATAATCTGAGGTGATGCCTGTCGGACTTCAAGTATCTTTGACGAGGTAGCCGGAGGTGGCGCTTCAATGCGCTTTAGTCGCTTGTCCGTACCTGAGGGCTCGCTTACCGGGGCTGACCGTTTCAACCCACGAGCCTGTTTGGACGAACTAACGACTGGGGACGTCGCGGTGCACTTTCTCCAAAAGTGACCCGTTTGTCCACACTTGGTGCACTGGTTGTGCTTTCTCCGACGTTCGGTCAAAGTCGACGGGATTTCCTTATGCGCCAGGGCATACTCAGAAGTCCCCGGCTTTGCCTGTTTCCCCGCATTGAAATTAGTAGGTTTGGCAGACCGCTGGTTCTGTCTGCCCGAACCTTTATCCTTCTTTTTAAACCTTCCGGAAGTTGAGGACCTATCCTCCTTCTTGTCCGTTGGTTGAGACCGTTGGACAGGGTGGATAACTCGGTTGCTGAACCGGGTGTTGTCTTCCAGTGTGTGTCCAACCTTCCGAAGAAGATCAAGGTAGTCGTTCAAGTCGGTGGGATGGGGCTCCTTCAGTGCCCACGCGTTCCTCACTTCTTGAGTAATGCCCGACCGTACCTTATCTCGTACCTGCACAGGGTCTGTATAGCTAAGCTTATACATATAGTCAATTATCTTGTCCAGGTACTCATCGATGTGATGTGGCTTCATCACTAGGTCTCGCCACTCAAGGAGGGATCGGTCTCGTTCCGCTTGGTCACCGCCGAAACTCCGTTCAAGCCGTTCCCGGAATCCTTTCCACGTTCTTAACGGGTTACTGTTATTAACTGGAACTCCGGTACGCTTGGCTGCCTCCTTATTGATGTGGGAGTGCAGCCCAAGATACCATGTTCGGGCAGTATCTTCTAGAAGGGGGATCACCAGGTTTACCTTGTCCATATCGGTCAACCTGCACCCAGCAAAGTACTCGAACTTAACCTCTACCAGCGTCAAGAAGCTGGCGAGTTCGGTGACCTTTCCCTTAAACGCCGGAATGCCGCTCAGCTTTTCCGGCTTCTTCTGCCGTTGTCTAGATGATGGTCGTGCAGTCGCCCTGGTCCGTAGTTCCCTTGACAGCTTCTTAGCACGGCGGTCCCACCGTCGTTTCTTCTCGTCGCTCCAGTCATCCTTGCGAGCGCCGAGAAAAGGGGTCAAGTCGGGGAGAGAATCGGCATCATCATCATCCGAGCTATCATGGTCAGAGTCCCCAGGATCTCCACCTGCTCCCGTAGTACCACCGACAGGTGGTCCATTTCCACCTCCACTACCCCCGGTATTTCCACCTGGGGTCTCGCGGGGTCTATCATACCCATCAAACCTTTCCTCCTGGCCATCCTGATTCCCATCCTCGGGGGGGTTAGCCCCTGATGGTACTGATGCCGGTGGTGGAACAGGTCGTTGCCCACTCTCAGGAGTTGGGTTCGGAGCCGCCTGAGTTATCGCCAGAAACGACTGAAGCTCTGGACAACTCAAAGGTTGCATTGGGGGCCCCGCGTGTCTCCATGACCCACAGTACCCACATGTTGGTCGTCCGTCTCCCTCCTTCTGTCTTCTTCGGTGCCTTACCGGGGTCCGTGGTCCCTTCCTGCACCCGTACGTGTGGTAATGAATCCACCCCATACGGGTTTCTTCCGACTTGCAGCCCGACAGACAGTACTCGTCTTGGCTGTCCGACTCACCACTAGTGATCGTGGGGAGGATGGAGGGAAGAGTTGGTTTTGAGGGGGCAGAAGGAATCACGGGTGCCCAAGGAACGGAACGAGCGGGTGTCCCAGGTCCGGGGATCGGAGTCCCTCGTGATGGAGCCATGGGTGCTCGCTCTTCCTGGCGCCTGACCTGTTCAAAGAATCCAGGTGAAGCCGCACGCAGCGGTCGGTACCCTGGGGTAGCCGATACTGTTGGCGGGAAAGCTGCGACAGGGAAGGTATCAGGAGGGGGCAATGAAACTGGTAAAGGTGTGGGTCTTGGGGCCGCAATAGGAGGTACGGGAGTTGCAACCGACGGTGTTGCAGGGGGGTTAATGGGAGCGGGGGTCGGCCGAGGAGTAGGGTCAGGTGTATCTGGTGCTGTGATACCCTTTGGCTTGGACGTCCTTTTCTTAACCCGACGCCCATCGGTTGGTCCAATCGCCGGACTTCCTGAACGACTGCGGGCGATCGAGGAGGGGACAGACAGAGAGCCTGCTGATGCTCTTGTGAAGGGCGAGGTATAACTGTATCCTTCCCTCCTGAGGCTTTCCAACATCCGTATACCCACGGGGCTTAGGTACGCCCTCCACTGTTCATCCCGGGCTCTCATAGTCAGTTCCATCCCGAAGTTCTCCAGCTTCGTGTGGACAAGGGGGGGTGGGGGCGCCGCCTCTATTGTCAGTACATCATTCTCAGCATCAATACTATAACCTCCCACGAAGGCCCTTTCCAGCGCTGCCATACGATCCTTCAATGCCTTCTGGTCTCTTAACATTCGCAGGTATGCCTCCTGCTGTACCTTCATCCATTCCACCGCTGCCGTAGTAATCTGTTTACGGAACACCTGCTGCTGCTGGGCATTCCAGTTCTTTAGTTCCCGCTTCGCATCCGCAATCGACTTGGATACCTCGTGGACGATGTAAGGCTCGACGAACTCTCGCGAGAACTCGCTAAAGGGTACTCCTTGCCGTGGGGGAGGGAGCATGTTGTGGACGAGGGCGGAGTCTTGGAAGAACGAAAGCGCTGCAGCGTGCGGGTCTGTAATCATAAGATCAACACATTCATCAGGTAGTTGAATAGGGGCAGCCTCCAGAAGCAATTGGTGACAATCCCATACAATACAACGGACGTCCGCGAACACCGAAGCACGAAATGTGTTGGCGGAGTTCTCGTCAAGGTCAAGGTCTGAATCCAAGTAAGATTCCATACTAGATCGAAGTTCGATACTAGCCATTGCGCTTTCCACCCTGGGCTACTTGTTCGAGACAAGGTTACCAGTATTCACGCAAGGTCAGTGCCGAAGGTCGAAAAACAATTAATCAGGAGAGGAGTTAAGCGAGGAGCTCGCTTAACGATATACTGTAACGGGGGCACCCCTAGGAAGATGGATCCC
>PYWC01000114.1:101123-170028 GCA_003182015.1 Tuber magnatum
CTGGGTCTCCGTAGGTCAAGTACTTACTTGCCTGCCGGTTCCTACCAGTTCGCCTCCTGGCTACCTGTATGGGTATAGGTTCCGTCTGCCATAGCTCATGTACATTGGGTCATTACAGCCAGTATATGAGTTCTATCTATTGCCCCTAGTAGATTCTTGAAGTATGGATAAAACTTCTTATTTCTCTCTACTTCATATAGATACTCATTTACTAGGAGTCTAAAGAAGCTGGTATAAATCTTTATTAGACTGTTTAAACCAATATTGAAGTAGCTATTGATTCCATATTTTATTAGTATTTATACTAAGAGAGTTAGTGGATAGTAGAAATCATTTCTTATCTGCCAACCATTTCAGCACTATGCGGAAAACTCTTTGCACATCCTGATTTGAGGCATTCTGTTCCATGATCTAAACAAACATGGCTGCTTAGTCCTCTATCTTAAAAAACCTTGATAAGGTAAGAAGACCTCTATCTTCTAGCTATTGGCATGGTTGAAAGAATACTTAATATGGCATTCTTAATACCTCAATCACCTGTTTTCTATTTATAGATGGAGCAAGTAGTTCTTCGACAAAATCTTTTCCTGGAAGTACTGAGTTTGGACATTCCTGAACCTCATATCATGCTCCTGCTACATTGGCAACAGCGGTAGTGATATTGAAAAGGAAGGCGGCGTTTAGTTGAAGGGAAATATTATGATTGGTGTGGTTGGCCTGAACTGTATTGTATTCCATAATTCAACAAATAAGTTGGTATTATTGATGGAAAAGGATCTAATTCTGTATGACCGAAATTATGAATGTATTTTGTAATTGGGTACTAATAAGACGAATACTCGTGCCAAGGTTGCAGCTAGGGTACTGCAACCTCCCAAAATTCGCTGGCTCAGTTTTCGGGAGCACTGATCGTGAGTGCCCGACAGCTTAACGTCAATTTGTAGCTCAACATCAATTTGTAGCTCAATACAATTTTGTGGCTCAACCTCACACTGTGGCTTAATGTCACTTGGTGGCTTAACCTTAATTTGTGACTTAACACAATTTCACCATTAGTACTTACTTCTAGCTTCAAGATTAAATTAAGGTTATGTGTATTTTAATAAAGTATAATATAAGTTTTATTGTAATTTTTGTATACATGATATTCTATTTCATATTTATTTTTCCCAGTCTCACTTGACATTTAATACCTAGAATTATCATTTTAGATACCTTTTTTTTATAACTATGATCCAGATTTCTCTGCTTCACCTCTGCCTTCAACTCAGTCAGAAATGCCTTATGCTCAGCTTTCGGAGCCAGTTTTTTAGTATTTTGTGCATGACGTAATTGTATTTCTGCTTTCTCAACCTCCGCATCCTCTCTTCTTTTTACCATTTGTTGTGCTTCAGAAGCATACAGGACACCTCCTTTTTGTACTTGTTTTTGCCTCTGTACTCTCCGCTGGGTATTTCTAGCCTGCTCCGCCGCCTGTGTAACTTTCAAGTGTTTCCTGGCCAAAGCACCAGATTGTGCTTGGACTAATCCACCCTGGAGAACTTTCTTCAACTTACACTGAAAGGTGGGTGATAAATCATCTGCGTCCATTTGTAGATCATCTCCAGCATACTTTAGGCTTGTAATCGTCAGAGGAATATCGGAAGATGATTCGTTTACTGGTGGTTCAGTAGTTGGTTGTCTGGTAGAAATTGGGGCTTCACGTAACCTGCAGATTACAACTTCACTGTTGTAGAGAATGAGACCAGAGGAATGAAATGTGGATAAGATGGTTGATGATTTGAATGTTTGCTCTTGAATAGACTGAATTTTGTCTAGATATTCACGTCTATCAAAATCTCCACAACAAGACTGAGTTGCTACTTCTACTGCTTTAGCATGGTAATGCTTATATGGCTGAAATACAACCACATCTAATGCTTGTAGGAGGTGGCTTGTGTGTAGGGGAAGATAGGAGACAATAATCTGATTTTGGTCACAGTAGTCGAGAAACTGCCGAGTGCAATGTGACCCATAGACATCAAGAATGAGAAGTCAATATGTACCGATGAGGTGTGCTGTGGAAAATCGATGAAAGTATTGCCACCATTCTATCGTAAGATTATCGTTATTGTATCCAGTATCTGAGGTTCCAACCAGGTAGGTATCGGGTATGGAAGTTGTAGTATACCATGGTTCCTCATGAATGATGCCAGGAACAATAATCATTGTTGGTAAAACAATACCACTACTACTAATGGTTTCACAAAGAGTTAATAGTTTACGATTTGTTGAGCTAGCTATATACAATTGCTGATCTGGATCTCATCTGGCAATCCACTGGTCCTGACCAATTCCAATACGGAAGCTAGTCTCAACGAAGTTGCAAGTATCCACGGATAGAATGGCGTATTTCTGAATGACTCTATTGTACTTCTCAAACCATTCTCGTACCTTGTTGGGGTGGTGTGCATTTTTACAATCGATATCAAGTTTGTACTGTTTTGGAATAAAGTATTCTGGATGTTGGCTCAGAAATTGTGTACTGCAATGCTCGCTAACGGTTGGTAAGGGAAGTGGCCTGGTGCAAGCATTTTGAAGAATGGCATTCGCATATCCAATCACTATCTGCAAATGTGCACTAGTATGAATAGCATCTAAGCAGTCTATGTATTGACAAACAGCCAGTTTCTGGTCTTCTGACAGCTTTCGGTTCACTCCTGGTCGCTCTGTTTTGCACTTCTGGCCTTGCCAGCGTCTACATAATCGTCTTTCAGGAATTTCGAACTTGTGCGCAATGGTTGAAATATTCACTGTATCATTTCCTGTCTCTTCAAGGTAGGTAATTGCTACCAGAATGTGTACCTCAATATCTGTAATGGGGGTACACCTAGGAAGATGGATCCCAAGGTTGCGACCGTAGTGAACAACTTCAAACTTAGTGCCAAAAGTTCACACAAATGTAAGAGTAAAGTAAACGGTAAAACTTAATATTGTTAAGCCTGACGCTGCACTCAATTAAGGTCTTGGGAGGATTGATTGTTGGAGTAGGAGAGTTCTCGTATAGACTTTCAGGTAGTTTGATCTTATGCCAGAAACTCCCCCATGACTTTACACCAACCATTCCAGCACACCCTTCTCCGCTAAAGGCGGTCCAACATGTCTCGTTACACACCCTTTGGGCATGCACGTGTCAACACACTCTGGTCGGCGTCCACCTTATGTGGTTATCGTTTCTGCGGTGCATTTCCATTTTGCACACCGCAGTGAAAACCTCTACGCATCGGCGTCTTGCCTGTGGCTAACAGTCAAGACACCATATGAACTAGACTATCTATGACACCGTTCCCATGTGCATTGATCTCTACTTGGCCCCAGACGCTACCGTGGGCATTTATCTATCTACTATTTATTGTTCTTGAGCTTCCAGTGTCTTGCGCAGGGTACGCTTATCTGGATGGGGTCCAATGGGTGCTACCCATGACCACTACCTCAGACCCACCTTACCTGTAGTAGGAATCATGCTTGTAGTGTCTCTGTACGTCCCTTTCAGAGCCCATGACATGGGGGACACTTTCGGGCTTGATAGGTGTAAAACTCTCCCGGCTGCGCCGGCACCACCCGGGACTACCTCCGGGACCCCTATGGATACCTCCCGTTGATGCCGTCGGTTTTAGTCTGTTTTACTCCCAACAACTGGGAGGAGGTACTCCAACTCCCGCTCTATGCCCTTCTATATATCCTGCGAACGGCCTACAGACGACTGGACGGTAATGACATATACGGTGTTGCAAGCAGGTCTCTAAACTTTCAACTTTGCTAGACTCCACCCAACTATGCAACCGTTGGCCCATGACGTCTGGGCCTTATGGCAGGGCCAGAGGGGTATGATAGGAATAACGTCTCCAATTTGCAGCTTCTTTGGAGCTGCCTAGTCCGTCCAATAGCATCTGCCAGAACCCCAGATGCTAGTATTATCCGTGGCTTCGCATGACAAACATTCCGGTCATTTTTCCTGAACTCCCTGAGAGACTTCATATTGAAAGGTAGGGTAACCCAGGACTTTGGGCAGGGTAACCCAAGCCCCATGGCAGGGTAACCTGATCTAGAGGGTAAGGTAACCTTGTCTAGCGGACAAGATAACTTTTCCCTGTTACCCTGTCTATCCGTCGCCGGCGATGGACATTTCTGACCTGTCTCCCGTTACCCGGCCTAGCTGAGCAACTGCCCCTTTCAGAAGTCTCTAAGTATGCTGACACCTCTCCCAGATGTACCCAGGTACTTGCGTACCTGGCCAGCTAATTCTGTTCATTCTCAGAGCCCGGGTCATCGGGTCTCCGTAGGTCAAGTACTCAGTTGCCTGCCTGTCCCTACCAGTTCGCCTCCCGGCTACCGGTATGGGTGTAGGTTCCGACTGCCGTAGCCCATGTGTGCTGGGTCGTTGCAATAACTTTCTATGGCTCGACCCGTTGGCTTGGAGAAATGATAGGAGATGAAGATGCCGTAACCGATTATGGTATGAGAGGAGTATGAGGCAATGGATTTAGATTTTGGAATACAACCTATATACAACTATTTAAATAGCTTGTGCTTTGATCTTTTATAAAGTCCTACAATAATATTAAGCTGCATAATTGTATTTAGCTATTAACTGATATTGATATTAGAGGTTACTACTATAAGCTACAAAATTGTATGGAACCACAAAGTGATAATAAGCGGCAAAATTGTATTGAGCCACAAAGTGACATTGAGACACAAAATTGTACTGAGCCAAAAATTGACGTTGAGCTGCAAATTGATGTTGAGCTGTTGGGCACTCAGGATGAGTGCCTTAGCTGCAAACTTGGCATTAGTATTGTATAAAATAATGAAGTAAAAAGCATTGTAATTGAAGAATAGAAAAGTAATTGACAATTTCACACTATATTACTTAAAGAAAACCTGAATTTATTTATCTATTTATCTTTTTTTACAAAAATACTATAGTAAAAAATTCAGTTCTATTTTGATAAAAATACTATAGTATTTGTAAGTTGCTGAATACTTGGTAAAACTAAAATAAAAATACTACAAAAAATGCATTGTAAAAGTAGAAATACCATCATATTTTTGGCTTGCCGAATAGGTCCCAAGAACTAAAAAGTTAATAATTAAAGATTAAAAATTTGAATATTAAAGATTGAAATTGTTTCCTCTATAATGCTCAATATATGCTCTCGTTTATTTAGGCATGGAGTCAATATAGTAATTGGTTCTTTCCTGTGAGTAGTTATTTTAAGTATAAAATAGTGCAGTCGAATTGGTTGAGTAACATGACACCAGATGTAAAAATCTGCACTTCCAAATCTACTTCTCAATAGCAGAATACCCCATAACATGGCCAAATTACCCACAACAGGAAAGCGATACAAGGCTACACTAGAGTAGCACAAGAAGTGTATGGAACGGTATGCAAAACGAAGCAGCTATTGGCAAATTACTAGGGAAGTTGGTGTTTCATGCCAGACAGCCAAGAGGATTGAATGGCTTTGGGAGGAGAGGGAGAAGATTGCGCCGGACCCCCCGTTCAGGACCAAAGACCAAATTGACTCCCGGAGATATGAGACATATACAGTGCCTCATTGAGCAAGATCTACATGCTACTCCAATGGATATTGCACAAGATTCCGGTATAAATGTGACTCCGTATACTATAGGAGTCAAGCTTCATGAAATGAACCTTTACATGCACATATGCTACAGGAAGCCATGGCTCACCCCCGATAATCGGCACAAACGAAAGCAATGGGCCTGGGACGGAAGGTATTGGAGTAAGGAGGAATGGAAAAAGCACATCTACACCGGTAACATAAACCTCGCAGTTGGCCGCTCTGGACCCAAAAGCAAAGTACGGCATCCACCTGGCATGGCCGGTGAGGAAAAATACCTTGAGCCATCCTTCCCGGGAGAAAAATGTAGAGTGATGTTCTTTGCTGGTTTTGTGTCTCGTTGGAGGTCCCCATTGGTGGCGATCCGCAAGAGGACAGAGAAGGAGAGAGTCAACAAGATAGACAAATTGGGCTTCAATTCTGTCTAGTATGTTCATAAGATTCTCATACCCCACACCCTGCTGGAGTATGAACGACATGGAGGCTTTGAGGCAGGAATTCAGACCTTGGAGAATGGCACCAAATACTGCACTTCCGTACATACAACAAAGTTTTGGCATATGAATAGGATTCACCGAATGGACTGGCCTACTTATTCTCCAGACTTGAATCCACTTGAGAATGAATGGCCTTGGTTCAAAAGAAGGTTCCAGCAGGCTTGTCTAGATAGTGGACACTATTCTGCAAGTGGTAGAGAATTGGTTGGGCTTGCGCAAAGGGTTTGGCAGGATATACCATAGAGTAGAGTGTATAAGCTGATCGACTCTATGCTGGACAGGGTTACCACTGTAATTAGGAGAAATAGAGGAAACATATGATAGTAGCTTTTTTTTCCTACATATAAAATCATCATGTCATTTCCATTTTTCTTATTTGTATTATGGTTGTGGAATTACTCGCATCTTTTCTCGTGTTTTCATCTATGAGGGGGCCCGCCAAGCCTGACTGTCATGTTACTCAACCAATTTGACCGTATTAGATAAGTCAGTACAGTGTGATAAAATGGAAGTTTTTACTTGCCTTCAAGAATCAGGTGATGTGGGCATGCAATTATTAATAGTACAATTTTCTCGCTTAGAATATTTTTGAGCTCTGTCAAA
This sequence comes from Tuber magnatum, assembly GCA_003182015.1. Classification (NCBI taxonomy): domain Eukaryota; kingdom Fungi; phylum Ascomycota; class Pezizomycetes; order Pezizales; family Tuberaceae; genus Tuber; species Tuber magnatum. The sequence goes on from PYWC01000114.1 coordinate 107,854, forward strand.
TAGTTTTAATTGAGTTTAAATCTAGAGAGTTAGCAGGTCCAATAAGTTTCATAAATGCAAGCTATTTATGAGGGATCTTATAGTAATAGTAGATATGTGCTAAAGCATTATACTTTATTATTAGAATACTCCTCTCTGGTAACTTTTGTTTTTGGCTGAGTTCTGACAGGATACAAGAAGGGGTTAAGAATTTTATTTATAGTAGATGTACTAGTCAATGCTTCTCCTCTAATCAACCTGCTGAGTATTTAATCCTCAGTCAGGAAATGGGATATCTAATCCCATGAAGCTTGTATTGGTATTTGCAGCTAGCTCAAATTTATACTCTTTCTAAAGAGTTACTTGTAATAACCCAACATACATAAGTTATGGCAATCTGAACCATGCCCATATAGGTGACCAGTTAGTTGACTGGTAGGAACAGGCAGGCAAGTAGCTTCTTGCCTTATAGGTAGCCAATAGTCAAGTACCCCCTGTGAACAAGTAAGACACTAAGTACTTAGGTACTTAGATACCCAGTACATGGGCATAGATAGTGTCAGCATGCCTAGGGACATTAGGTAGGTGAGTCACTCTACTAGGCAGGGTAATGAGAGAAAGGATACAAGTGTCTAATTTGGCTGAAGGAGTGGGCAGGGTAATATGGTAAAGTTACTGTAATGTTCAGGTAGGATTATCCTACCTCAGGTATCTGGTTGCCCTACTATAGGAGTTGGGTCACTGTGTCAAGGGCCCTGAGTAACACTACCTGGCATTATAGAGTCTTGTCAGATTTTCGGGAAAATTGACTGGAATGTTTGTTCTGTGCAACGATATATGTTCCCCAAATCTTTGATTTCCTGGGATGCTATTGGGGAGCTACACAGCCCCAAAGAAGCTGTAACTTGGAGATATTCTTCCTGTTATACCCCTCCAGTCTTATCTTAAGTCCTGGATATTATGGGCTAAGGGTTGTGAAGTTGAGTGCAAGGTAGGAAAAGAGGACATTTGGAGACATGCTTACAATACCATATATGCTTGAGCTGACTACCCAACTATAGGCTTTTCTCAGAATATATGTAAAGATATAGACGGGAGGGTGAAGTACCTGCTCCAAGTAATTGGAAGTGAAATGGACTAGGACTAACACAGAGAGTGGATGCTAACTGTCAGGGTCCCTGGGGTAGCCCCCCGTAGCACCTGTGACGGCTAGAAGTGTTTTGCATCTATTAAGCCTAAATGTGCCTCTATGCCATTGTGATGGGGGCACAACTAGGAAGATAGATCCCCAGGTTGCAACCACACTGAACAACTTCAATCTTATAGCCAAGAGTTCATACAAATATAAGAGCAAAGTAAATGGTAAAACTTAATGTTGTTAAGCTTGATGCTTCACTCAATTAATATCTCAAGAGGATTGATTGTTGGAGCAGGAGAGTTCTTGCATGGACCTTCAAGTAGTTTTATCTTATGCCAGAAACTTCCTTATTAGTTTACTCCAACTATTCGAGCACACCCTTCTCCACTAAGAGTGGTCTGACATGTCTCCTGGTACACCCTTCAGGCATGCATGTGTCGACACACTCTAGTTGGCATTCACCTCATGCAGTTACCATTTCTGCGGCGCATCTCCATTTTGCCCACAGGAGTGAAAACCTCTTCGCATCTGTACCTGGCCAGTGGCTAACAGTCAAGACACCTTATGAACGGGACTATCTAGGACACTCTTTCCATATGCATTGTTCTCTACGTGATTGCAGAAGCTACTATGAGCAGTTTATCTATCTACTATTTACGCTTCTCAGGGTTCCGGTATCTGCCACAGGGTATACGGGCCTGGTAGTGCTCCGATGGGCGCTACCCATGACTACTATATTGGATCCGCCTTACCTGCAGTAGGAATCATCCTTTTTGTGCCTCCACTCTTCCCTTACAGTGCCTATAGCGTTGGGGACCCATTTGCATTGGATAGGTGTAAAACTCTCCCAGTCACCCCAGCACCACCTAGGGCTACTGTCAGGACCCCTATAGTTAAATGCCAATAACGTTGTCAGTTCTGGTCCATTTTACTCTGAACAACTTGGAGGAGGTACTCTACCTTCCATCCTATACCCTCTTGTATAACCTGTGAACACCCTATAGTCGACCATATAGCAGCAATGCACACAGTATTCGCCACAGGTCTCCAAAGGTTGCTCTTTACTAGACTGTCCATGACTATGCAACCCTTTGCCCATGATGTCCAGGCCTCAAGGGGGGCTGGAGGGGCATGATAGGAATACTGTCTCCAATTTACAAAATTCTTTGGAGCTGTGTAGCTCACCCAATATCATCTTCCAGAACCCCAGATTCCAGTATTATGCATAGCTTTATGTGACAAACATTCTGGTCATTTTTCCCAAACTCTCCACGGGACTTCCTGATGAAAGGCAGGGTAACTCAGGACTTTAGGCAGGGTAACCCAAGCCCCATGGCAGGGTAACCTGATCCTGAGAGTAGGGTAACTATGTCCAGTAGACAGGGTGACTTTACCAGGTTACCTATTCCATAGCCGGAGATAGACACTTTTTACCTTTCTCCAGTTACCTGGCTTAGCAGACTAACTGCCCCTTCAGAGGTCTCTCAGTATGCTAACACCGCTCCTGAATGTAGCCAAGTATCCAAGCACCTCGTCCACCATTTCTGTTTATGTTGGAGCCTCAGTCAATAGGTCTCCATGGGTCAAGTACTTACATGCCCGCCCACTCATACCAGTCCGCCTCATGGCTATCTGTATAGGTGTTGGTTCAGGCTACCATAGCTCTTGTATACTGGGTTGTTACAGCTATAGCATCTGGAAGGAATGTTTGAGGACACTAAAAGCATGATTCTTATCATGACTGAGGTGGTTTCAGGCATGGCGGTCATCATGGGTAGTACCCATTAGATCACCACACCATGCCCCTAATAGGGGGAGTCTCTGTAGGCACATTTGTTTCCAAGAAGTAGATAGAGTACAGAGACTAAAGAAGAGAATCAGGACTGGTATAGATGAATTGCATACAGGAAGGTGTTTGTGTATAAGTAAGCTATCTCTGATGCCTTGACTGTTAGTCACTGGCAAGACACTGATACTTAGAAGTTTTTACTGTGACAGCTGTAATTGAGATGTGCTGTAGAAACTGAACTGCATAAGGAGGATGCCGACTATAGTGTGTCGATACATCCATACCCACCAGGATGTGGAAGAAATCCTGTACAACCCTTAGCAGAGAAGGATGTGCTTACAGGCTCAGAGTAAACTGATTGCAGAGTTTCTGGCATAAATGCTAACTACTTAAATCTATGCGAGAGCTCTCCTAATCCAACACAATTAACATCCTCTTGAGACCTTGATTGAGTGCAGTGTTTGGCTTAACAATATTAAGTTTTTCTGCTACTTTACCATTACAATTTTCTGTGAGCCTTAAGTGATAAGTTTGAAGTTGTTTAGTACAGTTGCAACCTTTGAGGAGTTTATAATCTTGTAAAAATTTAATAATTTATTAGCTTTAAACCTTATATACATATTGGAAATAAATTAAATAAACAATAAAATAGCAAAAACTTGGAATTTAAAAATTGTGAAATAATAAATAATCAAATTATACTTGTATAATTTGTACCATTTAAAATATATACTGGACTAAAATAATATGTTACATGTGACTGCATCTTCTTTGATGCCAAGCTGGGACTTCTCTATAGGATTGTGGTAAAGGGTTTCAATAATAATATATTATAAGAATATTGAAAGATAAATAATATGAGATTATTATACTAAGAAGAAAAACAGCAGGTTATAATAGAAATTATAAGAGAAGAGAAATGTTAAAATATTAAGAAATATTATATAATATATAACATTTACTTAAATCTAATTAAGTTTCTGTACTTGTTATATTTTATATTAATATGCAACAAGAATATTAACTTGCTATAATTGTATTATCATACCTTTTTAAACTAGAGACCATAAAGATAAAGATTCTACAACCTTTTCCAATAACTACAACAATATCAGAAATATTACCATTATCAAATAAGTCAGCTACTAGTTGTAATTGAATTTTAAGTAAAGACTATGAATAGTTAAGTAAGGCTGAAAGTGAGTATGAGACTCATGGTAGGGAGATAGAAAGTATAGATGGTATGTATATCTGATAGTAAAAATTGACATTATTGGATAACATACCATATGGGGATCCTGCTCAGGATGTAGATCCCGCTTGGTTCTTGCATTGCGCAATCCTATATCTCATATACATTTCTTGAATCTTAAAGAAATCGTGAAGACCTCCCTACAGTTTGACTTGTATTTCCATCCACCCCCAGCAGTGTCCCCTGTGAACCAAGACCCTCTACCATAACACCACTAGTGGTACCAGCAGCCATCTGAGAAGGCCCCCAGTATATGCTACCATCACTATCATTCCCATCCTCCCAGTCTGTAGACTCCTTGCCTGAGTTTATTGCATTCTGTACAGCTTTGGTCACAGCCTGAACACGCTTTTTCTTGCTCTTAGGTGGAGGTTTAGTTGATGGGGAGAGCGGTTTGGCTTGCTTGCTGGTAAGTGAGAGAGAATCTAAAAGCTGGGGAAGCTTTCGGGCCTTGGTTGCTGCTTTCGCGCTATCTAAGCGCTCACGATTCTCCTTTAGACTAACAATAGTTTCTGTAGTAACCATAGTAGCCTCTGTAAGCTTCTGGCGGTCTGAGGTTTTGATTCATTGCTCTTTGCCAACCAGTTCCTGATATCGGCAATGACTTTCTTCCTCCAATACACTATCCACAATTGCTTGCTACAAGCCTTCTGACAGGCCTGATAAAAGTGCTTTAAGCTTTTGAGAACTGGGAGTATTTCGCCAGACTAGGGTGATAGCTGACCAAGTATCACAACCCACTGCACAAGGAATCTTAGGAACACAGCAGGGGGCTAATGGTTGGGAAGATGTGGGCTGTGAGACATCTTTACTATTCTTCTGTGTCTTGGACTTAAGAACATGGCGTGGGTTCAGGGGAATTGCCCCTGCTGCTTCCCAAGCATTTTGAATATTCTTTACAGTAAATGTAAGTTCACAAGCTGGTATCAGCACCCTATTCATTACAAATCATTAGAAATAAATAAACTTCATTAATTTTGAGAGGGAAAGTGAAGGTAAATACATACGGCAGAAAATTACCCTTTGTAAAACATGGCCTATGATTGCCATGCCGGATCGACTCATCCAAGCCATTAGAATAATATCTCGGAAGACGAGAGAAAAGCCCAACATCCAAAGACTGAAGCAAATGTATTGAATGCGTAGGAGGCATAGGGGAATGATTTTGTTCGATAGGAAAAAGTCAAAGAACTGCCAATTGAAGTGCGAAGCATGTCCGTTGAGTAGCAAAAGACGCAAGCCACTGCCCGCTCTACTAGTACTCAACCAGTATTCCAGGTCAGTAATCTGAAAGTGCAGTAGAAAGAGCTAGAAAATCTCAGATATAACAAACTCGCCTGACCTGGTTGTGTAGCAGTTCTCATTCCTTTGAATAGTGCATGAAAATATCCGGACACTCTTTCTTTAGCGATTCATGATAACCAACATTTGTGACTTGGAGAGGGGTACAATGGAGCAAGAAGGGTATTCGAGCAGCCTCTGTGAATTGCCTACCGTTCTCTAGTCTTAATATCAAAAGTATCTTTAACCCAAATTAACCCAGTTTTTTCTGTATTCTAACCCTTCTCTGAGATTCCGTAGCTAGCCTAATCCTTTTTCGTAAGTCCTGTATATCAACCCATATAGTGTGCAGTACCTTTGTTGATTATCATGGGCCAGAGAACTCGCCCATCACCACTCACTGTCTCTACAACAGTAACCCACTCATGAATCCCATCTTGAGTTAATTGAGGTAATCACCTCCCCCACTTACAGATTATCTTGCACCTAAGAGCCACGCCTATCATGAATCTCTTCTCATCCATGTTATACATATGGTATGGCTGAATGGCATAATCCTTGATTGTTTTTTTTAACTACTCGATCGATATTAGCATATCTTTACTAGCAAAGACAACTCCAACAGCTTTACTTGAGGTTCAATTATTTGAGTTCTTAGGGTATGGTGAAGCTTTGTAGTACTGCATCCAGGGGTCTATAGGTAGCTTCCTGGTAGAGAGGATGCTTGGGAACTTGGAGCTTTAATGGACTAGAGTGGTTGGGCTAAACTTCTGAAAATAGTTTCTGATAACTTTAGGATCATCGGCACGGGCTCACTGCCTGTCTAAACAACTGCTGAGTTTCGAAGCAAGAGTTGGGTTACAATTCAGAAACCTTGTAAGCCAGTACCTCCCCAGTGTATGCTCCTTAACACGTCATCGAACAAGTGCTTGAGCCCTTGATTTCACAAGCTCTAAAGGTGGAGGATGTCTCCACCCATCTAGTTTCTCACACCATTAGGCGATAGAATTTCCTTCAAAGACTGTCACCACCTGCATGGTGCGATACCCAGTAATCCGATCTTTCACGCCACCTATCCTTCCATGCAAGGTGGAGTGTAGGACTCCAAATCACTCTGCCGTTCTTTTGATTGAGGGTTGATCACCATGCTGGTAGGCCTTTAGGGCTGCTTGGATGTTCGCTTCTCTTGCATTCTGCTAGCGTACATTTAAGTGAGGCATCCTGAAGATTGGAGTAAGTGCTGATGTTTTTTTTTATCTTTTACATGATATATTTTTGGAGCAGGGCAGTGTCTTGGTACCGAGTGGGATCCCTGTCATGAGCGGGATCCCCGTCCTGTACGTTAAGAAACAGAGAGTTTTATTCGAGTTGTAAAGCTTATTACTAACTGTGGTTGAAATATAGAGAACAAAAGTATTAACTCAAATCAAGAAATAATTGAAGAGCATATTAACCAGTACTGCTCAAACTAATTAGCAAAGTATACAGTCCACCTTTCTAAGGTTGATAAGGCTTGTTCCTGCAAGAGAGAATACGCAAAACAGGCTTCTTATATGTAATGGTTTACTTATATGAAAGTCAATTGTACTATGTCAACCAAAGAGTGTAAACTCCTAGCAAGCTGTCTAATAACTAGTACTATGATATTTGCAAAGTCACATAGAATTAGAAAATATATTGAAAGATCATTTTTTGGAAATAGAAGATAGTAAGCAAGATTGCAGTAAGTATATGTATCAAAATAGGTATGTTATCCCCTTGGTTGGTGAAGTTTGCTGCTCCTGTTTTTGCTGGTACTGGATACTAGAAAAGTATCAAGTACATGTATTATTAGACAATCTGAAATTAGGAAAGTCAGTTTGTCCTCCAATCTATAAGCATACAGGGCAGGTTGGTAATAGAGGCTCATCTAAGGAGACACAGAATCATACTGAGTTTTCTCTTGCAAATTGAGAGAGATTATGGTGACCCTGTTGCAACAAGATCCAATAAGCAATATAAGCAGGATGGAGCCGTGATTACTAGAGTAGAACTAGATAATCAAAATTTGCTTTTTGCATTCTTCTCTTTACGTATTTTGTATACAAAACTTAATGAGGAAAATTTAGTACAACTGATATCTCTCACAAGTTTTCACTACTATTGGAAGACAAGTCCAAGATTTAAGCAGATATGTATCAGAACCCCTGCTGAAGATATTTGTGATAATTGTACTATACTAAAAGGAAAGCTCAGGTCATATAAGGAGAAGAACATAATACAAGGTGATATTGAACTAGAGGAGAGACGGATGGAAACTCAAAATAAACTTGAGTAACATCGTAAGGAGTATTGAGAGCATTGTGAGTATTATGAAACTACTATCTTAGAAGCAACAAACAATCTACAAGATATAGCTTGTCATTCATTTGACTTCCAACAAGTAATTGAGATGTCTAAGCTTCCTCAACAACCTGGTGAAAGGTACTTCTTTTGTCTATTCAAGTTGTATTCCTTTGTGATTACAGATGAGAATATGGATCACTATAAGGATTACCATTTACTCTATACTGAGGCGCAGCAACTAAAAGGTCCTAATCAGGTAGTATCTCTACTTTACTATTACTTAACATCTAGAGGCAGAATAAAGTCTCATATTTAACTTTGGGCTGATAACTAGAGAGGTCAAAATAAGAATAAAACAATAACAGCTTATCTTTATTGGTTAGTTTAGCAGGGGTAGACAGATAGTATTGAACTCGGTTTCCAGATCAAGGGTCATACCCGAAACTCTGTTGATTGAGAATTTGGAACAGCTAAGTACAATGCTTCACTGAGAGATATCTGAACACAAATTGACTATAGTGCTGCTGTGGCAAGCTCTACAACTAATAATATTATAGAACCAATTAATCTATTTGAGGAGGGAGCAGATCACGATGTATTCTTTGACTGAGAGAAACCACTAACTTTACTCTTTAAGCCACTAAAGGGAATTTAAGCTTTTTACAACTTTCTCTTGCAAAAGAAATTTCCAGGAAGTATAATAGCAAAGAGGTTTCCACTAGATAACTGGCAGAGATTTGATCTTACTAAGTCTGGAATAATAGTAGCACAGATTTGTACTATGTTACCAAAAGATCTTCAACCTATTGGTTTGAAGCCAGAGAAGCAGTTTGATATATGGAGTAAGTATAGCTCCTATGCTCCTGAGCATATCCAATCTATATGGCTTTATACAAAGTCTGCTGACGAAACTATTGAACAAGCTCAATCAATTAAAATAGGAAGAAGCAGGCAATTAGATCATATCAATATATTATACCGATCTACAACTGAAGCAACAGGAGAAGAAATAGAAGATAAGAGCACCAGCGAGGTACCATGTATGAAAGAGGAGATTTTAACTAATACCCCTAAGTGAAGAGGCCATCGACCTGGATCCAGAAGTAAAAAGTCTCAGAAAACAGTATAACTAAAGTGTTTTTTTAAAGTTCTAATTGCATAGAATAGGAGCAGCAGTGTTGAATTAAATTTCACTAGTCTTTAATAAATATTGAAGTTTTTTTCAAATGTATAGTAGTCATTTAAAGTATATGTTATCATAAAACTGTTGTTATCTGCAAATCTTTTTTCTGCGTCTTCCTGGTTTTCATGTACTTTCCCACTTTCAGCCTTGTTACCCAATGATAGGATTTTAATTAATACAGGCTCATATATAATAATATTTTGAAATATAATATATTAATTCCCCCCTCTATAATATTAGAAACTCTTCTGCAACCTTTATGTTTAGGTTTAATAACTGTTTGAAGGTCTAAAGCACCATGAAAATCATTTTCTCATCATACGAATCTATTATGTGCTCTGTCTTTTGTGCAAATTTCCAAATAAGCTGATCTGAAACTGGCTCTAAAGTGAGAGGAATAAAATGCCTTAAGCTCTCAATACTAAAGCCATAGTTATTTTGCATGTATCTCTTTCCCACACTGCATAGATATTCAATAATATATCGATTCACTGTGGAACTTAGGATATAATATCTCCAGATAGTTATGCAACCCAATTTCTTCCTGTACCTAGCACTTCTACATTCAGAACTCTGGTTGATCAGCAATTATTGCCCTTATGCAATATTGTCTACTTAGAAAACATGTTTTAAGAAGCTGGTCTGTTCTGGGTTTTTTGCATTGAAGGTGAAGTCCTCTTCACTACAATCCTCTTTTCTATTATACTGACTTTATCTCCCTTGGTTTGCCATTATTGTAACATGTTCGGGCCGGGCCCTAGTCACGTAGTGGGATCCTAGGAGCAGATGGCTTCTTGATCAACAAGAAGCGAGCGCTGCTAACTAAAGGAGTCTTTGAATGGGGAGTAATAGGAGATCAAAGAAGTAACCGTTCAACCAAGTATATTAAGAATACTGTCTGTCGAAGTCTGCTGTTTCCATCGTGGAAATCAGCGGTCTTTAAATACAACATAAAACATTGTGTGTATCAACCAATAGCACACGAAACAATACAAGTATCAAACGATACTGTGAAATCAAACATAAAACAACCTAGTACCCGTACCGGTTACAATTATTATCTACTATATATTACAGTTCTCCGATTAAGAGATTGATACCTAGGGGGGCTGGCTTTGTACTCCATCAGATTATAATCTTATTGTCTTTGCTCATATGTCATTAGCAGCAAAGGTAGAATGACTTGTGGCATTCTCAAATCAGAATAATACCTGGTACCCAAGAAACTCTAGCTCAAATATAGGAATTGGAACCTGTGTTACTTGATCAATAAGGTTTTCCCTATCCTATCTGCTAATACCACTATACTCAATTTTCATTGTTACTGTGTCTGGTCTAATGTATTTGACATAGTTATGGGACACTTGCTAGTTATAGGACACTATTTACAAATTTCTAACAGGTCACAAAAACATACATAACCAGACCTGTATCATACTTTACAACCTATGAAATTGCAATTAGGCTGCTCTAATATCTACCATTACTCTGCACAAATCACAATATTACACCTATAAAATCAAGAAAGATATGTCAAGAAAGGCAAAGAAAGTGAAAATTCACAATCTACCTATTATTTGAGAAACTGCATTTGCAGAAGAAATTCTAAAAATATTTTACTACCTGGAGCCAAATCATGAAGATTTCAGCTTCAGTACTATGCTTGAAGAACTTTGATTGAAACTCTGTAGGAGTCAAGTTATTAATTTGAAAAGTGTGTCTTTTTATATATATCTTGACATACCTGGGCAATTTTCTCCATACCATTTGTATTCATATCTTCATCATCATTTGAGCTATGAGATGTTTCCTCCTCATCACTTAAAGCTACCAAGGTCTTTTTTCCCTTGCTTTTCTCTGCCTTGGCTTTACTTGTAAAAGGTCTTTTTAGTCTTCTATCCTTCTTCTTCAACTTTCTCAACTCAGCTACCTCTGCTTTCTTCTTGTCTTGTACTTGATGTTTGTAATACAACTTTGCAAGTTGCTTTGTGCTTAGCAGCAATCCACCAGATAGCTGCTGATAATTAGCTTTAGCTGCCTTTAGCAACTATTGGCCTTTTGGGGCTTCCACCTTTGCAATACTCTTTGAAGCCTCACTCATTCTTGCTTGCTTAATGGTTTCACTTAGAGGTTCTTTGAGAGGCCTATTTTCCTCAATTTCTAGAATATGCTTATTCATAAACTCAATTCAATCAATTTCTGAAGCTCCTCCCAGGTGGTACAAAAATGTTCTAAGTCATGAACACCGGTCGGATAATGGTTCCTTTGGAGCCATTATTGCTTGAGGAACTTGATTTTTAAGAATTCTATCGCCGCTAAATGGAACAAGACTACAGGTATGCTATACAGAGTGTGTAGTTTCTGGAGTGAAGGTCTTGAGACATGCAGTTTATAGCATTGAAAAAACATTACCTTTCTTAATTATTTTATATGGTCTAATTTGACAAACACAATCCTCCAGCTTCTGTTCATAATAGGAACTTAATAGTCCAAAGATGCTGATATCAAGCCATTGAAGTATGTGGATTGAATGGATAGGAGACAAAGAAGATGACTATTAGGCTTGATTGAATGTTGAATGAACTCATAGTTTTCAACATGGGCCGAATAGCCATCTATGATCAGGATGCCATGCTGATTGATTCTATTAATAGAGTGGGTTTTAGGCTCAAACACCTTCTTAAACTATTGAAAAGTGACTTTTATATTTGTATATCCTGTAGGAGAAGTTACAAAGAATGCCTTCTTCTTTTCTTCAATCTCAATATTGGTGTGATGTTCCATCAGGTGTGCTCTCACCTTGAAGATTACTAAAGGAGATAGTACCTTGCCTCCACCAGATATTTCCTCTACTATTGTAATCCACTTCCATCTACCATCTTGAATGATACTTAGATTCCGATATGATACTCAGCAAACAATAGTTCCTGCTTCTCCAAGCCTAATGGTAAAGCCCTTCTTATCTGCATTTCAATTATATGGAGCCTGGACAGGCAATTTACATCACATGTGATAGAAGTGATCTAGATTGATCTTAAAGGAATCGAAGTCTGTAGCAAGGGCTCGCTCTTTGTTTAAACATTAACCAATTTTAGAATTCAAGTCAGGATGGTGGCCTAGGAAATAAGATAACTAAGGTTCTCCCCTGATCAGTACTATCACGAGTTCTTAACAAACTCTGAACTATCTGGTATATGTGTTGACATCGAGTGGGGAATCCATAGTCATCCCACTTGTTTATATAGGAGCTTATGGTATCCTCTTCTTCACTTGAAAGTGGTTGTTGTAACCCCTGAGCATTCTTAGCTGGAATCCTCTTCTTGGTAATTTTATTATGTACTGTGGATTTTGGAACCTGGTATGTGAGTGATAACTCCTAAACTGAAAGCTAAGGGTCAGCTCCCTCAGCCTTCAAGGCTTACTAGATGTACTTCTCTCTCTTATCTCTATTTGGTGACATGTTAGGTGTATTTGTTGAAGTTTTTAGTGGTTAGAAAAGTTTGTGATAGTGGTTTCTGGAGAGATTAGTGTTGTGATCGATCCTGGTTTTAAATGATCCATCTTTGAGCAAATTATCCAGCTCCAACAAATGAGCTCTTTACTTTAAAGTCTAGAGTATGTGTATCATATCCTTTCTGAGAATCCCACTGGTAAAAAATTGGAAAATGGATTTATCATTAAACTTTCAATATTCTTTTAGTTCTTTGCAACAAGCTATAATGAGACTTATAGTATTAAAGATTTTACACAGAAGATTTAATGAAATTGAATTTTCTTTTTGATAGACTTAAGGTAACTATTAGTATCTATCAGGTTCTTGAATATCATATACAATACATTAAAATAAAGGCTGGTATAAGTATTTTAATAAATATTTTCAAATTTCTACTAGTGTCCTATAACCAGTGAGCATCTTATAACCATGTCCAATACATTATATTGAAGATTCTGCTTTGTAGAGAGATCATAGGTTGGTATACTATTAACTAGTATTAAGTTTAAAGCCTTTAAGAGGCCTCCTGGTATAACAAAGTGAGAAACCTTGATTCCTTTATCACAACGCTTTTTCTAGATCAGTGGTTTACCATCTTTCATCCAGACATAGTTTCATCCATTGTTAGAGTCAAAGATAGACTTATCATATATAATAAACACAATTGGCTTTTGGCTAGAAGGTAGGCTTTGTGGGACTACTAGTACTGGCTTTCTATTAGTATCCAATTGCTATTGTTTCATATATAGCCTTAGATTTTCTAGGCCTAGTAGAAACTCCTCTTGCCAATGGAAACAACATCAACCCAGTTATGGTCATCTCAATATACTTTCTTCTTATATTTCTTATACTTATAGTCTATTTTATTGAGTTATTGTGATATGGTTTGACTTGTCAACACCTTCTGAACTGATATCTGAATTGATTACAACTTGCTATTCTTAGAATTCAGCCTTTGTACTTCAGACTCTGGTACCACATCTGTTATCTTATCTGCAAGTACTAGCTTTCCAGTTGCCCAATATTCTGATATGACTTTGACCAACTGATAAGATATAATACTATTACCTGGACTTGCAATAAACTCTCCTATAACAAGTCGAGTTCCTTCTTCCTTCAACCTGGATAGTATTGCAGAATACTCACGTATCTTCTCTATTCTTATACGTTAAGTTTGGATCTATCTTCACTCATCCTTGGTTATTTGTCATGAAACATAGCGGTCTTTTTCTTCAAAGACAGCTATACGCTCTGCTACTTGTATTATAGTCTTTCTACAAATAAGCTTGGTTAAACCCATTTTTTGGAATCTCAAAAATCTTAGAACTTGCTTGTAATGCTTGAAGGGCATACCCTGGAGAGTACACTTCTTTGACTTTAAAAGTCTCTCTTGATCATGGATTGCTAGTAACAGAAATGTTTTCTATTAACTCTTTTCCACTTACTCTTATTGATCTTTAAATAATAGTACATAAGTACTAACCAAATGAAAGAACTACTATCTTGACTCTACCCTGTACTATTCCTGCTATATAAGGCCAATCCTTAACTCCTTGCTCAACAAGTCTGTCAAGGTGACTCTTCTCTGCATTCTTTCTTCTGGTTGCTTTCATATTTCACATGTAACTATTAGAATTTTCATTTCTTACTTTGATTTTAAAATTCTATTTCTGTTACATACCTTCATCATTGTGTTTATCTATACCTGCTGCTTCTGCAGGGTTTTGAATTTCTGGACTTTTCTTTTCAAACTCTATCTCTATGATGATTGTCTGGTAGGTGACTTAGCGACAGGATTCATGATTTGAGTAACTAACAAAGTATTTACCTTAGTTTTATAATTATTCCAGAGTCTAATAGGCATTTCTTCTAACCTTGTAACTCACTATTTTATTCTAAAACAACCAGATTCTTACCTTCTAGCTCTTGTGCAATTGGGAAACTATGGGTCAAATTACTGGTTCATGGTCCTCTACCTTGCTGATCTATCGCATGCTTTAAGATTTTGTGTTTTTTGAGTACAGGCATTTTAAAGTATATCTTGATAAGTTCATAATTATTCAATTAAAGAAGCAAATAAGAAATCTTGAAGTAATTTACTAGTAACAATTCTTATATATATTACTCTCATTTTATTACATATACTTGAGAAATAATAGTAGTTGTCATCAGGGTTAACAATATCGTTTATAGGTTCCAAGTTATATTTACCCTTTATAGTACCCAATATCGCAATGTCTTCACACCTAGGATGCTAATCACGTATCAAGTACAATAGTAACAGGTGGCCTGCTTGCTTGGCAAGAGGCGAGAGCTGTGTAGACTAAAGGAGGCTTCGAAGGGGTGTAATAGGAGATCAAGAAGTAACCGTTCAACTAAGTATATTAAGAATACTCTCAGTTGAAGTCTGCTGTTTCCATCATGGAATCAGTGGTGTTTAAATACAACTTCTAACTCATCTCCAGCATGAGCGATAACATTGTACCTTGCAAAGTATCCAACAATACCTTTCAAATACAGAGAGCATCAAGTGATACTGCCAAACAAGATATAACACATTGAAAGTATCAAGCGATACTTTTGAAATATAACAAGTATCAAACAATACTATAAAACATAACAAGTATCAAATGATACTATGAAACAAAACATAAAACATTCAAAGTATCAAGCAATAACTTAGAAAAATAACAAATATCAAAAAATACTATGAAACAATATAAAACATTCAATGTATCAAGTAATGCTTTTAAAACATAACAAGTATCAAACCATACTATAAAACGAAACAAGTGTCAAACCATACTATGAAACAACACATAAAACTTAACCTAGTACCCATACTAGGTACACTCCCCAAAACAAAGCCACTGTTTAACAAAAACAAAACCAGTAATCCTGAAAATCAAAATTCTCAAAGAAATCCTTCTCGCCATAATCTTCCTCCTCAAGAAAGTCATCACCCAACATGTGATTAGACGGTAAAGTAGAAGAGCAAGATACAACCCCAACAAGGAAACCACTTTCATACCAGGGCATGTCACAGTAGTCCCATACTCCAATCTTGTCCACGCAAACCACTTGGACCATCCCACATTCTTCATATTAAGAACACCTGATTTTAGAGAAACGTTCAGTGGATGGGATGGTACTGCGGTTCACTAACAGTCCCACAAGCTGATAGCCCTGCCTCACACTAAGTTCCAGATAGTTTGACATCATTATGATTTCAGATGGACAGGTGGTCGGTTCTAGTAGTAGTTATGTGCTGCACCCTCCATTGCTTCGTCCTTCTCACTAGTCTATTTAAATTTTCTATCAAAGTCAGCTGCCAAGAAGACTTCCTTGGCTGGTTCTTCATTGACTTCTTCTCCTATCTGGGACGTACTGGGTATTCCCGGTAACCAATATCTTGTGGCTGGTCCAATGATTTCTATCACAATCAGCAGTATATTCACTGACGTTCCTTCCCTGTTGTATTCCCACCATTCCTTCACCGGCTCCATGCTGTGCTTGAGGCCTTCCAGCGGTTTACAGCTGTATTCACTTCATGGATATCGTTTCCATTTCACTAGGAATTCGTTATAGTTATATCATTTTCTGTGGTTCCAGAGTTCCTCAACTTCCCACTCTCGGTTCTCCTTTATCAGAACTGGGGTACGGTGAGTATGTGCTTGTCCAGAGAATCCTTGGTCACTGTTTGGGTGGTAGCATTTTACTGAGATAGAGTGGAACACTCCTGTGTCCGTCCTGTAGGATTCACCATCAATCTTGACTGTATAGTTCTCAGTAAATTGGTCGAATTCTAGCACTTTGAACCGTCCTTGCCAGCGTGGTTGTAGCTTCTTACTCCTCCCCAGATGTCGTTGTGAACAGTGCTCCACGCACTAGGAGCAATTCTCCAACAGCTACAGGTTTGTGAGGTCTTCTGCGTCCTACTGCCGTGGTTACTCTTCGCTGTCTTCCTTGCTTCACTGCTTGGAAAGCCAGGTTTCAATTGGTCTGGTGCTGGTTCAGGTCCTCATCCAAGGCTGGAACTGCTGAATTCTTAGAAAGGGTTATTGGTAGTAGGGGGTAGTTCTATCCATACATTGCCTTATATGATAACATGTTGAGGGTTTTGGAGCAGCTAGTATTCAGGTATACTGCAAGGGTAGCGAGAAGTAGTTTCCAGTTGGTCTGTAGTTTGTAGACCATATTTCTTAGGCTGGTTTTGAACTCATGGATCTTTTATCCTACTTGTCCATTAGTTTCATAGTGGCCAGGTCCTGTTATGATGTGTTCGATTCCAAGGGATTTCCATGTCTGCCTCCACCAGTTCGATTCAAAATAAGAGTCAGCATTACTGATTATTGATAGCGTGTGGCCATAAGGGGCAAAGATGTCTCATTCTAGGAGCTTTATTGGTCCTTCTGCCATGACTGTGGTGTGGGTAGGTATAAGCCACACATAGCTGCTTAATCGGTCCACTGCTACCAGTACAAGTTCCAATCCATTTGACTTGTTGAAAGACCCTGCAAAATCAATAGCATTTGATTAAAATCCTTGGGAAGCCAGTTCAAGGGTTTGGGTCCTTCTTTGTGGTCTGTGATTTACTTCCTTGTTTGTCTGACAGGTGTCACATTGCTTCACATAATGGTGAAAGTCCTTCCTCATCTCAGGCCAGTAGATGTATTCGGGTGCATATCAGAGGTTTCATTCTGCACTGTGGTGTACTTTGCCATGGATCTCATACCAGACATATTCTCGCAGAGTTTTGCCATTGAACACCTGCCCTTTGGGAATAAAGAGTCCGTGTTCACCATAACATGTCCTTATATAGAGTGTTCTGTCTTCTATGTAGACTCCTTCCAGGTCGCCTTGCCCAGCATGTCTTATAACTTAGGAGTAGATTTGTTCATGTCAATATCCAGCTACTATCAGTTGTCTGAAAACACTTTGCATGTCACGAGATGTATCAATAAGGTCCTGTTGGTCTTCAATCTGTTGCACTCTGGTTGTGCTCCATCCTGTATCTTCTTCCTCCTCTAGGACATCATAGAGGATGTGGCGGTATGCATCCATCAGGGGGGTTTGACTGGTATAATCAGTTGATTGTTGTAGCTGTTAAGTGATTCTTCATACTGGGGGTCTGCTGCAGGTAGTCCCTATGGGCATGACAAAGGGGTCGCCCTCTGGGTCTCTATTGCTGGGATAGCAAGGGGTCTTTGTAGCTAGGTGCTTCAGAGGGTTACTGGTGGTTGTTGTTATACATAAGACGAACTGGCATAGCGTGAGGGGCATGCCATATAATCATTGGCAAAAGGTCACGTGTTCGATCCCGGGGTTGATCAGAGTATTAGGAGAATGAGTCAATTTCTACCAATACGACGGTGGCACAAACCACTAATTTACACCACTACCGAAGGTTGCCGACCAAGAGGGTTTCAGTTAGTCATTAAGAGCAGACTCTCGGCAATTCTGACAAGGTTGAACGACCTAAATTAGTTTGTTTATTGTTCAGATAAACGCATGCAAAGATCACTCAGCTGCCCTAACAGATGGATGCCAACCAGGAGGAGGTTAGCTACTCCGACAGGAGGTCCCAGCTGCCATGCAGGTAGTAAGACCAAATTTGGGTCCGTTAGGGGAGGACTACAGAGGAAAATCCAGAGGAGGGAACAACACCCAAGAGAAGATTATTCACCCACACCAAGTGCCATGATAAGATAGAGCGCGATGATGGCCTATCATGTGAAAGGAGAACCCTGAGTGTCAAGAAGTCTAAACAGCATTGGCATAATAGGGAGGGAGTATACATCCAGCAGGTTGATACAGGTGGGCTGTGTGCCCAGCAGTATTGATAAGTTTGTTATCGGGGCTGATCACTGCGTATGCAGAGAAAGAACCAGTTACCGCTTGGCATGGTAAAAGGGTTCAAATGACTATAGGTAGGGAGGACAATGTGAGGAGAGGGGTGAGAACAGCCTCCCCGCAGTCCCGAAAATTCAGAGTCAAGCGGGGTAAAGGTTTTAAGGGTCTAGAGAGTTCACACCAGAAGAACAGAGGAAAATTAGGTAGCCTATCAACACTCAGACTCAAAATATAAATATTAAGGTACCTCCTATGCTTTTACAGATCATCAGTAATGGAGAAGAGATCTTATCAATACATTTGTTATATGATACACTTCTTATTATACTTCTATCCAGAGAGTTCAAGTGAGCCTTCCTAGTAATCACTTTGTCACGTATTGGGCCTTAGTCCAAACTCGCTTGCCCTTAGAGTCAGCTACTGCTCAACAGTCATATTGGTTCATCAGGTAGTGCTGGTACACCTTGGAATATTGGCTCATCCCATTCAGAGCCATAGCTAGGTCTACCACTGGAGAGGAGTTTGTCTTCCCCAATCTCAGGTTGGGGGCAAATGTGCAGTTCCCAGAACTGGATGGAGAATGCTGGGGAGGTAGGGAAGGAATTTTTAACTATTGAGACCAGTGCTACAGAAGGGTATTCGTAGGAGGTGGAGTCAGATATATCATCATCCTCAAGGGTGTGATGGAGGATGGGGCATAGAGTCTGGTCAACAGAGTCTTCATAGAGGCAGGAGAGTGTATATGCTAAATAGTTCATTTGTCCTAAACTGTACACTACCTTAGAAGCGTCCTATTTGCTTAGCTCACTTATCTAGCAAGTCCTTCTTCGGCCAGGGATCTAGTCAGTCTTCATATTTACAAGGGGTTGGTGGTCAGTGATGATAGTAAATTTGGAACCAATAAGAATATGGTTGAAGGCTTGCAGTGCATCGATCACGACCAGTACCTCCTTGTCTGTAGTGCCATGGTTGAGCTGTGAATTTGTAAACTTTCAGCTAGGGAGGGCTGCAGAGCAGACTGTTTCATGTGTTGACCCCTGGTCAACCCATGCTCCAACCCCAATATCCAAGAAATTGGTTATCAGCCATATGGGTTCTTCTGAGTTAGAATTTACCGGTTGAATCACCTGCACTTGTTTGATCAGTTCTTTGATGTTGGACAATGTTTTCTCGTGAGGGTCTGTTCACAAAAATTCTGCTTTCCCTGTCAGATCCGTAAGCAGTGCCATAAGAGTAGTATGGTCTGATAGAAATTGCTCAACATAGTTTACTAGACCCAGGGATCACTACAGTTCCCCCTGGTTTCTTGGTATACCTTATTCCCCAATCGAAACAGTTTCCCAGGTGAGGCTTGAATCCCTTCATGGTCGATAACATCTCCCAGTACTTGTAGTGATTTCACAAATAGAGTTGACTTCTTTTTACTCACATAGAACTTTGCCTACCGTAATTGCTCACACACCCTTCCAAAATGTTTTATGCGCCCCATTTCTGTGTTAGAATAAATAAGGATATCATCGATATACATCTACATAAAGTAGTGTAGGAAGTCAGTGAGTAGGTCCTCCATTATACACATAAAGGTAGAGGCCACATTCATGTTACCTTGCAACATGACCTTACTCACAAATCCGCCAAAAGGGTTTTTGAAGGTATTGAACTTCCCGCTTCCTGGTTCAACTCGGGTCTGGAAGTCAGCATCACTCAGGTCTATCTTGCTTCATAAACTTGCTCTTCCTATATTATTTAAGATCTGTGTCTGATTTGGGATTGACAAACTATTCATAACTGTTTTATCATTTTGTAGTTTCAAGTCCATTAGTGGCCTGATTCTCATATCAGATTTTGGCTGAACAAACTTGAGCACTACCCCTGGGGACTCAGTCCGATAGATAACTCCAATCCTTAACTTCCCGCTTATCCAGTCGTATTCTTTTCCTTTGCATGCTCCAAGTACAGTGTATGTCTATTGCTTTAGCAGATCTGTTGTATCTTTCAGGCGAATATAGTGGTTCATTTTTCTTAGAGTCAGCAAAGTCTCTGGAATCTTCTTAGGGAATATGTGTACAAACTCGGTCAGTATTTCCTGCTGTTCAGTTTCGCAAATTGCCACTCTGAACTCCCCACTTGTTGGTTTGCACAGTATGCAGACCTTTTTCTCAGGCAGTTCAATCACTGCTTCACCACATCACATAATATCCCTGTGCTGTATCAGGAAACGTATTCCTATTGATGCGTCACATTTCACCAAATTTTCAACAATCATTTTTTGGTTTGGTAGCTTAGGAGATCCAAGTTGAATGGTTACTGCACAGGTTTTATGACTTGTCAATCATGATCCCTTTATGGCTATGTTCACAGTGACCGGTATTCTGATCATGTGAGTGGGGATGGCCTGGGTTGTAACAAAGGTATTGCTAATAATGTCTGCTCCCACAGCACCTGTGTCAAACAATACCGCAGTGCATGTGCCATTAATCAAGATGATTCCTTCCAGACAATAGTTGGGGTGTAGCGTAGAGGCCAGGAGGGTTCAGTAGTATTCAATCTCCATCTCTGCACTGGCTGAGTTGATTTCTATCCCCCTTGAACACCTGTATCTCTCCCAGGTTTACAGAGGTTTTCGTCTTAATCTGTCGTTTGGTGGGGTGGTCTCATGCCATGTATCCCTTCTTACCACATTCAAAGCATTCTCTATTCTCCTTTCCTTTCTGTTTGGTAGTCTAGGGAATCCCCTTCTGGGTTGGTTTCATCCTTCTTTCCTGCTGGTATTGCTTCTCTTGCAGTTTTCTGTCTCATTTTGCTACATTTAGCTTGCCTGAACCACCGGTCCCAGGCAGGATGGCGTCCTGCTATTCTGCATTTGTAATGATGTCCTCTATCTCATCCTCTTCTCATTCTATTAGTTCTACCACTTGTCTAAGTCCAGTATCCATAGCATTATGGAATCTTCATTTCAGTATATAGTTGTTGACTCTGAATTCAGGCATTCCTCCTCGATGCATCATGAGTTTTGTGGCTATCCTTGTGATCCTTTGTATTCTGCCATTTCGTACTTGCTGAATGTTGATGAAGGCTGCGAATAGTGCTTCTCAATTTCAGCTGCACTGGAATCGTTTCTGCAGGTATTCCAGTACTGTTTGTCCACTGATGTAGTCTTGGTCATTGTATTTGTCCATGCCTTAGTGGTGTGCCTCTAAGGCAGCTCCTTCACAGAACCATCCAACATAGAGTCCTGGTTTTTTCCCAGATGTCTGGACTCCCTGTCTGAGCAGGTACTGGCGTATCAATTTTCCCCATTTCTTGAATGCTTCAGGTTTGAGGTCATACCCCTTTCCGCTGAACTTCTGTAGTAGTGGTAACTTTATATAAGGTTTCTTGCCTGGCTGATCATCAGCACTACCAACTGGGGGTACTGGGGCAGACTGTAGGCCTTCTGAGCTAGACATATCAGATTTGCTTTATTCGCCATCACTGTCCTATTTCTCAGAGGGGCTCTTTCGTGGTAGTGTAACGACCCAACGTACATGAGCTATGGCAGACGGAACCTACACCCATACAGGTAGCCAGGAGGCAAACTGGTAGGAACCGGCAGGCAAGTAAGGACTTGATCTACGGAGACCCGATGGCCTGGGCTCCGAGAAGGAACGGAAGTGGCTGGTCAGGTACCTAGGTACCTTGGTACACCCGGGAGCGGTGTCAGGGTACTTAGGGACCTCTGAAGGGGCAGTTACACAGTTAGGCAGGGTAACTGGAGAAAGGTCAGAAGTCTCTATCCCCGGCGAGGTAATAGACCGGGTAACTGGGGAGAGTCTTCTTATACATCGGACAAGGTTACCCTACCCGCAGGACTAGGTTACCCTGCCCAAAGTCCTGGGTTACCCGACCTTTCAATACAAAGTCCCTCTGAGAGTTCAGGAAAATTGACCGGAATGTTTGTCACGCGAAGCCATGTATAATACTGGAATTTGGGACTCCCGGAGATGCTTTTGGTCGAGCCACGCAGCTCCGAAGAAGCTGGAAATTGAAGAAATTATTCCTATCATACCCCTCCGGCCCCGCCTTGAGGCCCGGACGTCATAGGCGAACGGTTGTTTAGTTGTGTGCAGTCTAGCAAAGAGGAATCTCTGCAGACCTGCCAGCAACACCGTATGCGTCGCTGCCCTCCGGTTGACCGTAAGATGTTCGCAGGATATATAACGGGGCATAGGGTGGAAGGTGGAGTACCTCCTCCAAGTTGTTCGGAGTAAAACGGACCAAAACTGACGGAGTTAACGGGAGTTAACCATGGGGGTCCCGAAGGTAGTCAAAGGTGGTGCCGGGACGACTGGGAAAGTTTTACACCTACCACGCCCAAAGATGTCCCCCATGCTATAGGCTCTGAAAGGGAAGTGCAGAGACACTAAAAGCATGATTGCTACCGCAGGTAAGGTGTATCCGAGGTAGTGGTCATGGGTAGCACCCATTGGATCACTCCTGGACCACCGTACCCTGCGGGAGACACCGGAAGCCCGAGACTCACAAATAGTAGATCCATAAACCACTCACAGTAGCTTCTGGGGTCAAGTGGAGATCCATGCATATGGGAAGGGTGTCATAGATAGTCTAGTTCATGCAGCGTCTTGACTGTTAGCCACTGGCAAGACGCCGATATGCAAAGGTTTTCACTCCAGCGGGCAAAATGGAAATGCACCACAGAAACAATAACCGCATAAGGTGAATGCCAACTAGAGTGTGTCGACACATACATGTCCAAAGGGGGTGTCAGGAGACGTGTCGGACCACCCTTAGCGGAGAAGGGTGTGCTCGAATAGTTGGAGTAAACTGATGGGGGAGTTTCTGGCATAAGATAAAACTACCTGAAAGTCTATGCGAGAACTCTCCTACTCCAACAATCAATCCTCTCGAGACCTTAATTGAGTGAAGCGTCAGGCTTAACGATATTAAGTTTTACCGTCCACTTTACTCTTACATCTGTGCGAACTTCCAGCGATAAGTTTGAAGTTGTTTGGTGCGGTCGTAACCTTGCGATCCATCTCCCTAGAGGTGCCCCCGTTACATTAAGGTCTCGAGAGGATTGAGTGTGGTTGGAGGAGGAGAGCTCTTGCATAGAATTTCAAGTAGTTTTATCATATGCCAGAAACTCCACCAGCAGTTTACTCCAACTATTGGAGCGAGCTGTTCTCTACTAGGGGTGGTCCAACAGATCTTCTGTCATACCATCGAGGGATACATGTGGGGACAGACTCTAGTCAGCATTCACCTCTTGCAATTATTGTTTCTGCGGCGCCTCTCTGTTTTGCCTGCCAAAGTGAAAAGATCTTCGTGTGGGTGCCTGGCTAGTGGCCAAAAGTCAAGACACCTGATGAACTGGACCACCTATGACACCTTTCCTATATGCATTGATCTCTACGTAACCCTGGAACCTACCATGAGCAGTTTATCTATCTACCATTTACGACTCTCGGACTTTCAGTGTCTCCCACAGGATATAGTGGCCCTCTAGTGCTCCAATGGGCGCTGCCCATGACCACTATCTCAGATCCAACTTACCTGCCCTAGGAATCATGCTTTTAGGGCCTCTAAACTTCCCTTACAGAGACCATGGCATAGAGGACTCATTTGGGCTTGATAGGTATAAAGCTGTCATGGTCACCCCAGCACCACCCAGGACTATAGGCCGGACCCCTATGGTCAACTCCCATTGACTCCATAAGTTTGATTCCATTTTACTATGAACAACCTGCAGGAGGTACTCCACCGTCCATGCTATGCCCTCTTATATATCCTTCGAACCATGTATGGTCAACAAGATTGTAGTGATGCATATGGTGTTCCAAGTATGTCTGCAAAGATTCCCTTTTACTAGACTGCTCACAACTATACAACCATTTGCCTATGATGTCTGGGCATCAAGGCGGGGCCGAGGAGGTATGATAGGAACAATGTTTCTAATTTACAGCTTCTTCGGAACTGCAGAGCTGGCCTAATAGCATCTCCTGCAACTGTGGATTCCAGTACTATGCCTGACTTTATGTGACAAACATTCCTCTCATTTCTCTCAAACTTCCCCAGTGACTTTGTATTGTCAGGTAGGGTGATACACGTTCCTAGAGAGGGTAACCCAAGTCTCAAGGCCTAGTAACTGTGATCTCTGAGTAGGGTAACCTACTCCAGAGGTCACGGTAACTTTATCCTGTTACCCTTACTATTCCTATGCTGGAGATAGACTTCTCCTGCTTTCACGAGACTCATTACCCTTTCAAGCAGGGTAATTTGTCCTCAGCCAATCCTTGAGTATACTAACACCTCCAACCTGTATTTGTCTTACTGTTCATAATGCAACCCTGATCACAGGACCTCTGTAGGTCAAACCCTTGCTTGTCCTCCTGTTCCTACCAGTCTGCCTCAGTGCGGCCTCCATGGGTGTAGGTTCAGTCTGCCATAAGTCATGTATGCTAGGTGGTTACACCATTCCCCTCTTCTCCACGGTCTGTCCCGGACCCTTAAAATCGTCTCTTATTTCCATTACTGAATTCTCCCAAGACCCTATAGTCCCTGGCCTTAGATGAATACCTTTAGTGGAAATCCACAATGGCCTCTAAGCCAGTCCCTCTCTAGCATCTCATAGGGCTACCACAAGTTCCCCTCAGCTCTATAGTCTTCTCATGAAACTAGGTACTACCTGAAGCGTGATGGAAATTCTTTCTTTGGTCCATGGTAGCATCCACTGTCCCCTGTGGTTGCAATAATGTAACTGCACTCATTGTCCATGACCTCCGGGGTAGGGAGAACTTTGACCCAAGCTGATCCTGGAGACTCATAATAGGGCTCCAGCAACGTGGAATTGAAAACTTGGTGGATACTCACTAGTACAGGTACTTGGAGCTAGTATGCTCCGGTACCCACCCCACGTTTGACCCCAAATAATCCAAACAACCAGTTCCCCAGGTTCTTCATCGGGCCCTTGGTGACGTTGTTCTTTCGGTTTAACCTCAGACGGTCTGCTTTCTCAGTCCGCCTCAAGGCCACCACCGCCAAGATATCACAGCCTGGCGCTTGAACCCTTTCCTGATTGTGCCATATCTGTTGCCTTTCCTGTGCCCCATGAATCCTTTCGCGAATCTCTTGCCAGGTTCCTTCCTATTCCTTAACCAAGAGCTTACCCCTGGGGTGTATCCCCTGGTTATAAGGCACTACACATGACCAATTTGTCTGTGGATTAAACCCATAGCTGATCTCAAACTGCGACAACATGGTCGCTTCTGATGTTGAGGTATAGTATACATACTCCGCACATGGGAGCAGCCAAACCTAATCATCCTGTTGATAGGAGTTGTAGCTACACAAGTACTGTTGCAGTGTTTGATTAACTCTCTGAGTTTGCCTATTGGTCTCAGGATGGAATGTAGTCGAAACATTTGGTTTCACTTGCCACAAGTGCAGCACACTTATCCAGAACTTGGACTTGAATCAGCCATCTCGGTCAGTGATAATTGCCTGTGGGAGTCCATGAAGTTGCCAAACATTTTTCAGGAATATTAAGGCAATCTCCTTGATCCGTACCTGGGTGGTCAGGGGTATGAGGTGGGCTATTTTCGAAAATCAGTCCACAATGACCCAGATCTCCGTATACCCTTCTGACTCCTGCAGCACCACAATAAAGTCCATTGAGATCGCTGTCCCAGGCCATATAGGAAGGCCAATAGATTCTAACAGCCCAAACTTCTTGTGTGTGATAGACTCGTTTCTTTGGCATGTACTACAGGTTTATACATAGGTTGCCATGTGCTCGTCCATCCGAGGCCAATAGAAGTTAGCCCTAACCCCACCAATGGTCTTGTAAGTCCTAAAGTGTGCTATGGCATGGTAGTTATGTTCAGCCTCCATGATTGTCTGCTTCAGATTCGGGCCCTTAGGGACATATCACCTCTTCCTATACAGGATTAGGCTGTTTTCAGTCGTAACATGTTGGTCAACCTCCTTGTTACTGGCAGTCATTGCTGTCTGGATTTTTATGTATTCCAAGTCCTGCTTCATCGCGACACATGGTTGATCCAAAAAGGCAGATCGTAGCCAGAAACCTTGGCAAACATGCAACACCTGTGGTTGCAAGATGTCCTATTCCTTACTCACAACCCACTGCCCAGGGCGAAAAAATGACACTGGCAGAAAATCACTACCATCTTCAAGGTGGTAGTCCTTATGCTGTGGCAAAGCATCAGTCTTCTCCTTCAAATGGCCATCTCGGTAAACCAACTTGAAGTTAAAGGGTTCCAGGAACTTAGCCCCACTGTACTGCCTAGGGTTAAGGATCTTAGTACTATTAAAGTACTTGAAATTCTCATCATCCATATAGATCACCAATTGGTCTGTTACCGAGCACAGCCGATAATCCCATTCCTGGAATACTGCTACGATAGCCATTATCCCCTTGTTATGAACATCATAATTGATCTCCACTGGGTGAAACTTCCACCTATGATAGGCGACTAGATGCCACCCCTTGTACTCACAGAACTAGGGGAGGACAGCTTCTAGCTCAAAGTCACTAGTGTCGGTTTCCAGTCTGGTGGGCTATTCAGGATCCAAAAGTGCTAGAGTAGGTTTGGATGTAAACGCTTCCTGCAAATGATTAAAGGCCTGCCCTGAAGCAGGTGTCCATTTCTATCAGATACTGTTCTCCACTAAGTCTATTAGTGGTTTCGCTATCTTGCTACAACTCCCCGTAAACCGACAATGGAAGTTGGTAAAGGCCATAAAGCTTTGAATGTCGATGACATATATTGGAGCTGCCCAATTGCCAATTGTTTGTACCTTCACTGACAGTGTAGAGATCCCCATGTCAGAGATCTTGTGTCTGAGCAATCCAACTTCCTGCTGGTGGAAACTAGACTTCTTTACGCTTCTGCACTGTCTTGCTTTCTACAACTTATCCATCACATGACTTACCAGCACCATATGTTCCTTCCTGGTCTTTGTGCAGATCAGGATGTCATCGATGTATGCAATGACTCCTTCATGCAAGAGGTCATCAAGGACCTTATTTATCATGCTCTGGAAAGTTGCCAGGATGTTGTATAATGCAAACAGCATGAGTGTGTATTTGTACAGTCAGTATCTCTACCAGAAGGCTATCTTCTATTCCTCACCTTCTCCCATCCTCAGATGATAGCAGCCATTTTTTAGGTCTAACTTCGTGGATATAGTTACTTTTCCTGGCTGATCTTCAAGTTTGTTTATCAATGGTGGAGGGTATTTACTCTTAACAAGGATCTTGTTCAGCCCTCGGTAGTCTATTACTAATCTTAATACACTATCTGGCTTTGGTACAAGGAGGATAGGAGCTGCTGCTGAGGAACTAGATGGCCATAGCTTTCTGGTTCGTAGCATGTCCTGGAGATATTCCCAGAGTGCCTCAAGCTCAATTTTGTGATGAGGGATAGATAGGCCTGAATGGAGGTCGAGTTCCGGGCTACAGCTTGATTGTACAGTCCTGTTTTGAATGCTCTGGTAGAGTCTCAATCCATTCTTGACTGAAGATGTCCCTGTAGTGCTTATACTCTGGGAGTAGCTAGACCATAATCTTAGCACCTTCTTCGTCTGAGAATTGTACAATTCCCGACAGGTACACATTACTAGAGTCTGCGGCTATTAACTCTTTGTCTATCATGAACACCAAGCACCCCTAGTCTGCTAGGCCATTAGTCTTGCAGTAATCTGAGTACCAGGTTAGTGATCCTGTTTGCTGGTCTATGTCAGGGTTATGGTTCTTCAGCCATAATGTAGTTAGATACCCATCTACTTTTGTGTTGGGCATGTCTATGACCTCACAGCGCATCTCTTTCCAGTGGTCGCCTATCCTTATATACAATGACTTGGTATACTGTAGACCTGACGGAGAGCTGGGATTTCCACTTGCATCGCTTATCGGTAAGTGTACGTTTGATTGTACAGACAGTGCCTGAGTCTCTTTAACCTATCAACTACTAAGGACCGGCCCAGTAGCTATACTATTAAGTAGCAGGAGCGCTTCTGTGCATATTTGTCTAGCTTCGATCTTGCAGTCTAATTTCACTTGTAGGTAAACAGACTCGTATGGTAATGCAAGTTGTTACATATCTGCCTCTTCACTTGTCTCAGGGACTTAGTCATCTTGGCTTACAAATTTTGGGGTCTTGCCTTTCAACACAAGAGCAGCCACAATAGGTTTGTAATAGTTTAGGGGCTTACAGTTCACAGCATCGCAATTGCGGGGGTGTTTACTAGCATGCCAGCATGATTTCAGGTACTAAACCCTCCTCAGCTGAACTTGAAGATGATGCTTTGTATTATATCAAGTCCTGCGGGAATCAATTCCTCTTGTACTAAAGATAAGGAATTTTTGGAGGTTGGTAGAGTTCTATGGCTAGACTAGTTCCATGTAAAGCAATGTAGTGCCTCCCCAATGTCAACGGTCTCCTCTAGCGAGACCTCACTCTGCCTTAACTGAAACAATGTCCTAAGACTTGTCTGTTTAGCGAAGGAAATGCTGAACGTAATGCTTATAACCAGAATAAAGGAAATAACCAGCAACTTAACAAAGGAAAGATAAACCATTTCACTGCATGTAGTGCGAAACATCTATCTGCCAACACCCCCTTGGTGTAGTCAGTACCATGCTTGTCCAGGCTGTAGTGTAGTACTTACCTATTCCCGAATGCCTTATGCTGTGCTTTCTCTTCGTCCTTCGTGGGTCTATGGGTATGGGTGAGCAAGGTTATACCTTTAAGCTGAATAGGTTCTTACCTATTCTGAGCTGTCTGTATCAACTGCCAGAATCTGAGGTGAAGCCTATCAGACTTCAAGTATCTCTGATAAGGAAGCCAGAGGTGGTACTTCAATACACCGTCGCCACTTGTCTGTACGCAAAGGGTCCCGGTCTGGGGCTGCCCAGGTCAACACACCAGGATGTTTCGAGGAATTAACGACTAGGGATACTACGGTACACTTTCCCTGAAGGCGAACAGTTTGTCCAGACTGGGTGCACAGGTTGTGCATTTTCCGCTCTTCGGTCAAAGTTGACAGGACTTTCCAATGTACTATTGCATACTCTGTAGTCTCCAGCTTTGACCAATTTTCCAAAGCTGAACACATATATTATGGAAAGCTAAATAAGAAGGAAATGAATAGACCCATGAACAATGCCAAAGAAATACAGACACTCCTGTCATCTGCCTGATCTCAGGTGCACTCATTCCACTGTCGGAGGCTGTGGGGCTGGTGCCGCTACCCTTGCCGGAGGAGATTGTTACGACCGATGTATCCTCGTGTGGCAATGAGGGTGCATGGGCGTCTATTGTGGGTGGCCGGTGGGTAACAAAAAACGTGATGTGTGGAAAGTGAGGAAGCAAGGAAGGGTGACAATCGCAAGGTCTGGGGAGCGGGAAGGCATATATGTATAGGGGGTTCACAGACCACTCATGAGTGAGCTAAGATCCCATGCTAGCCAAGAAACCAGTTATACCTTCTTCACATCGTCCTCCGAGATCCTCCCATATCCCTGGTACTAATCTGTACACTTTGCCCAATTGGCAATGGGTTGTTTCAACCCACCCTCCAATTTTTCAAAGCTGAACACATATATTAAGGAAAGATAAGTAAGAAGGAAATGAATAGACCCATGAACCACGCCAAAGAAATACAAACACTCCTGTCCTCTGCGTGATCTCGGGTGTACTCATTCCACTGTCGGAGGCTTTAGGGCTAGTGCCGGTACACTTGCTGGGGAGATTGTTACCGCCGATGTATCCTGGGTGGAGGCAGGCGGCCCTGATAGAGATGCTGGCCTGCCGTGCGGTGGTAATATCTCACTGCCATATCAAGGCAGGCTGGTGTGATGGGTTACCGGGCCAGGTTCACTGACCGGTTGCATTGAAACCCATAGGAT
The DNA here is from genome assembly GCA_003182015.1 of Tuber magnatum. Taxonomy (NCBI): domain Eukaryota; kingdom Fungi; phylum Ascomycota; class Pezizomycetes; order Pezizales; family Tuberaceae; genus Tuber; species Tuber magnatum. The sequence continues at coordinate 138,076 of PYWC01000114.1, forward strand.
AGAGTGATTCACTCATCCTTCGAGTATTTAATATATGACTTATACGCCTTAGCTCTCCATTGACCACCGGTTTGGATTTCCCCTTTGGACATTCCAGCCTGTGTTGCCCAGATTGCAGCACCCCGACGGAAGGAATAGCCGTTCCATGTACCCTGGCCCAGACCAGCCATCCGTGCTAGATATTGTAGTTGTGTTACTACATACTCCCATGTGAAGGCGTGTTGATCACGTTCCCCAATTCCGAAAAGTGGAGGTCAGTGGGGTCGGTGGGAGTCGGTGCTCAGTAGCTGTCGCATGGCTTCAACGGGACGACCTTGGTCCTGGGTTGATACAATTGTAACTGTGATTGCTTTGCGGAATAGGTCTGTCTTGGAGGCTGGTAGTGTGAGTTCCATACGTGTAGCATCGTCTGATATTTTGATGCTCGTTTTTGTTATGAACTATTTCCCAAATATGGTGCCAAACTGTCTATCTGCCTCCCAGTATGTGAATTCCCCTACCCGCATGAAACCCGCAAAAGGTAAAGTGAACAGAGCACGAAGGACGAGAGTATTGTAGGTAAATAGGTGTAAGTGCTGAAGCAGACGGAGGAGATAGTGGCGCGTGAGCGGACTTCATTCCTGACGTGTGGGTTCATTATGGTCCAGTTTGATACCCTCAACAGTTTTCTCTAGGCGTGGGTCTAAGAATGCAGTGTAATGGGGGCACCCCTAAGAAGATGGATCCTAAGGTTGCGACCGCACCGAACAACTTCAAACTTATCGCCTAAAGTTCACACAGATGTAAGAGTAAAGTAAGCGGTAAAACTTAATATCATTAAGACTGACGCTTTATTCAATTAAGGTCTCGAGAGGATTGATTGCTAGGGTAGCAGAGTTCTCGCATAGACTTTCAGGTAGTTTGATCTTATGCCAGAAACTCCCCCATCAGTTTACTACAATCATTTGAGTACACCCTTCTCTGCTAAGGGTGGTCCGACACGTCTCCAGGCACGCCCTTCAGGCATGCATGTGTCGACACACTCGAGTCCACATTCACCCTATGTGGTTATCATTTCTGCGCTGCATTTCCATTTTGCCAGCCGGAGTGAAAACTTCTCCGTATCAGTGTCTTGCCAGTGGCTAACAGTCAAGGCACCTCATGAAGTAGACTATCTATGACACCCTTCCCACGTGCATTGACCTCTACTTGACTACGGAAGCTACCGTGAGCGGTTTATCTATTTACTATTTACGGGTCACGGGCTTCCGGGGTCTTCCGCAGGCCACGGTAGTCTGGGAGTGATCCAATGGGCGCTACCCATGACCACTACCTCGGATCTACCGTACCTGTGGTAGGAATCATGCTTTTAGTGTCTCTGCACTTCCCTTTCAGAGCCTATAGCGTTGGGAGCACGTTCGGGCTTGGTAGGTGTAAAACTCTCCCAGTCGCCACGGCACCACCCGGGACTACCTTTGGGACCCCCACGGTTAATACCCGTTAACCCCAGCAATTCTGGTCTGTTTTACCCTGAACAACTTGGAGGACGTACTCCCTCTTCCACCCTATGCCACCTTGTATATCCTGCGAATAGCTTATGGTCGACCGGACGGCAGCGACATATCCGGTGTTGCAAGCATGTCTGCAAAGATTCCGCGTTGCCAGACTGCACACAACTACTCAACCGTGTGCCCATGACGTCCAGGCCTCAAGGCGGGGCCGGAGGTGTATGATAGGAATAATGTCTTCAATTTACAGCTTCCTCCAAGCTACGTAGCTCGCCCAATGGCATCCCCGGAACCCCAGATTCCAGTATCATGCATGGCTTTGCGTGAGGAAGATTCCAGTCAATTTTCCCAAACTCCCCGCGAGACCTCGCATTGAAAGGTAGGGTAACTCCGGACTCTGGGCAGGGTAACCCAAGCCCCAAGGCAGGGTAACCTGATCCTGAGGGTAGGGTAACCTGGTCCAGAGGACAAGCTAACTTTTGCCTGTTACCCTGTCTATCCCGGCGCCAGCGATAGACCTTTCTGACCTGTCTCCCGTTACCCCGCCTAGCTGAGCAACTGCCACTTCATAAGTCCCTAAGTACGCAGACACCGCTCGCGCGTGTATCCAGGTACCCAAGTCCCTGACCAGCCAATTCTGTTCATTCTCGGAGCCCGGGCTATCGGGTCTCCATATGTCAAGTACTTACTTGCCTGCTGGTTCCTATCAGTTTGCCTCCTGGCCACCTGTATGGGTATAGGTTCCGTTTGCCATAGCCCATGTATCCAGGGTCGTTACATCACTCCCCTCTTCTCTGCAGTCTGTCCCGGACCGCTAGCGTCATCTCTTATTCCCACGACTCGATTTCCCAAGACCCTATGGTCCCTGGGCTTGGCCGGATATCATTGCTGGAAATCCCGAATGCCCTATGAGCCTGTCCCTTCTAGCATCTCATAGGGCTCCCATGAATTCTCCTCAGTCCCGTAGCCTTCCCATGAAACCAGGTAGTGGACAAAGCGCGATGGAAACTCCACCTTTGCTCCTCCATACCAGCGGCCCTCCACCACAGCTTCAATAACGTAACCGGGGTCGTAGTCTACAAGTTCTGAGGTAGGGGCTTCCTTTACCCTACCTCCTTCTGGGTCCTCACGATCGGGTTCGAGCAACATGACATTGAAAACCAGCTGGATGCTACATCTGGTGGGCAATTGGAGCTCATAAGCTCGGTTACCCACCCGACGTTTGACCACGCAAGGCCCAAAGATCCGGTGGTCCAGCCTGTCCATTGGATGCTTTGTGGGAATGCTTTTTTGGTTCAACATCACGCGGTCCGCTTTCTTTGCCCGCCGAGCAGCCACATCCTCCAGGGTGATATAGCCTGGTGATGGCAACCTTTTCTGGTCATGCCATTTCCATTGCCTTGCCTGTCCCCGTTGGATCGTTTCTCGAATCTCTGCCCTGGTTCCTACCCATTCCTTAACCAAGAGCTCACTACCAGGGTGTATTCCCTGGTTATCAGACACGATACCCGACCAGTTTGTCCTTGGGTTAAACCCATAGTTGATCTCAAAAGGTGACAACCTAGTGGATTCTGATGTCGAGGTGTTCTACACATACTCTGTAAGGGGTAACAGCGAAACCCAATCATCTTGTTGGTAGGAACAGTAACTACGCCAGTACTGCTCCAGTGTTTGATTAACTCTCTCCGTCTGCCCATCCGTCTCAGGGTGGAATGCAGTCGGTACATTTAGTTTTACTTGCAACAAGTGCATTAGACTCATCCGGAACTTGGATGTGAATCGGATATCTCTGTCGGAGATGATTGACCCGGGGAGTCCATGAAGGCGCCAAACTTCCTTCAGGAAGATCAAGGCAAGCTCCTTGATAGGTACCTCCATGGTCAGGGGTATGAAAGGGGCCAGTTTCGAGAATCTGTCCGCTATGACCCAGATCTTGGCCTACCCTTGGGACTCTGGCAGCGGTACAATGAAATCCATTGAAATCGCTGTCCGCGGCGGCATGGGAACATCAATGGGTTCCTGCAGCCCAAACTTCTTATGCCTGCTGGATTTATTTCTGTGGCACACATCACATGTCCGCACGTAGTCAGTGACGTGCTCATCGATCTTAGAACAATAGGAGTTAGCCCTAACCCTGACAATGGTCTTGTAAGTCCTGAAGTGTTCCGCGATTCGGGAGTCATGTTCTGCCTTCATGATTGTCTGCTTCAGATTCTGACCCTTGGGAACCTACCACCTGTTCTGCTACAGGAGTAAGCCCTTTTCAGTCATGAAATGTCGGTCAACCTCTTGTCACCTGCAGCTGTTGCCTTCAGGATACTTAAGTACTCCTGGTCTTCGGTTATCACTACCCGCAGTGGATACAAAAAGGAAGACTGGAGCCGAAATCCTTGACACACCGGCAACACTTGTGGTCGCAAGATGTCCCGTTCCTGGCTCCCCACCCACTGTCCGGGGCGAAAAAACCACTATGGCGGAAAATCACTCCCCCCTTCAGGGCGGTAGTCCCTACACCGCAACAAAGTATCTGCCTTCTCATTCAACCCTCCTTCTCGGTAAACCACCTTGAAGTTAAACCGTTGCAGGAACACAGCCCTGCGGTGATGCCTTCGGTTAAGGACCTTGGTACTATTGAAGTACTCCAAATTCTTATGATCCCTGTAGATCACCAACTGGTCTGTTACCGAGCGTAGCAAATGATCCTATTCCTAGAATGCCGCCACGATGGCGGTCATTCCCTTGTCATGGATATCATAATTAATCTCTGCTGGGGGAGACTTCCTACTATCATAGGCCACTGGATGCCATCTCTCACCCTCACAGAACTGGGAGAGAACGGCTCCTAATGCAAAGTCACTACCCTCGGTTTCTAGCCGTGTTGGCCGTTCAGGGTCAAAATGTGCTAGGATAGGTTTGGACGTGAACGCTTCCTTTAAATGATTGAAGGCCTGCTCACATGCAGGTGTCCATTCCCATCGGACATCCTTCTTTGTCAAGTCCGTGAGAGGTTTCGCTATCTTGCTGAACCCTTCTATGAACCGACGATAGAAGTTGGCAAAGCCCATAAAGCTTTGAACGTCGACGACGCATGTCGGAGGTGCCCAATCCTTGATTGTCTGCACCTTCTCTGACAGCATAGAGATCCCCATATCGGAGATCTTGTATCCGCGGAATTCAACCTCCCGTTGGTGGAAACTGGACTTCTTCATGCTTACACACAGTCTAGCTTTCCGCAATTTCTCCATCACAGGCCTCACTATTGCGACGTGCTCTTCCATAGTTGCGGAGTAGATCAGGATGTCATCCATCTACGCGTTGACTCCTTCATCCATGAGATCCTGAAAGACCTCATTTATCATACTTTGGAAAGTTGCCGGGGCATTACACAACCCAAATGGCATTACCGTGTATTCATACAGTCCATATCTGCACCGAAAGGCCGTCTTCTATTCCTCACCTTCTGCCATCCTCAGAAGATAGTAGCCATTCTTTAGGTCCAACCTGGTGAACACAACTGCTTTTCCTAACCTATCTCGCAGCTCATTCATCAATGGTAGAGGGTACTTACTCTTCACCGTGATTTTGGTCAGCACTCAGTAATCTATTACCAGTCTTAATATACTATCTGGTTTTGGCACGAACAGGATAGGGGCTGCTACTGAGGAACTGGATCGCCGTAGCTTTCCCGTTCGCAGCATGTCATTGAGATATGCCCCGAGTCCCTTAAGCTCCTTTTCCGATAACGGATAGATAGGCCCCAACGGAGGTTGAGTTCCAGGTTGCAACTCGATCGTATGGTCATACTTCGAGTGCTCCGGTAATGCCTCAATCCATTCTTGACTGCAGATATCCCCATAGTCCTTATACTCGGGGAGTAGCTTAACTGTAATGTCGGCATCTTCCTCATCGGAGAATTGCACAATTCACAATAGGTACACAATACTAGGGTCCTCGGCTAGTAACTGTTCATCGGTCATGAACACTAACCGCCCCTGCTCTGGCAGGCGGTTAGCCTTGCAGAAATCTGAGCGACAGGTTAGTGATCCGGTCTTCCAATCTATGTCAGCGTTATGGTCTTTCAACTAAGACATAGGTAGGTACCCATCCGAGATGGTGTCGGGCATATCTGCGACTTCAAAGCGCATCTTATTGTGGTGGTCACCTATTCTCCTTTCTAATGACTTGGTATAGTGTAGACCTGACCCCAGAATGTGATTACCGCTAGCGTCGCTTATCGGCATGTGCACCTTTCGCTGTACACATGGTGCCTGAGTCTGCCGAACCCATCGGCCAGTAAGCACCAGCCCAGTTGCTCCGGTATCGAGCAGGAGGAGCGCTTCCGCGCTAACCGGTCTCGCTCCTATCTTCCAGTCTAACTTAAGCCGCAGCTGGATAGACTTAGTATGACGTGGCAAGTTGTCACGCTTCTGCCTCTTCGCTTGTCTTGGTGACTTAGTCATCTTGGCTTAGTAATTCCCTTTAGTGTCTTGCCTTTCGATACAAGAGTGGCCACAACGGGTCCGTAAACGTTAAGCGATTGGGATTCATCCTTTATCAATAGCTAGGGTGTTTACTATCACGCCAGCACGATTTCGGGTATTGAACCCTCCTCAGGTAAACTTGGAAATAGCATCATTTATTTGATCAAGCCCAGCCTGAACCAATTCCGTTTATACTAAACATAACAAATTTTGCCAAGGCGGGTAGATGTCCGCTGTCGGACCAGTTCCAAGCGAAGCAGCCTTGCTTCCCCAATGTCGAGTGTCTCCTCCAGTGGGACCTCACCCGGCCTCAACCGAAATAATGCCCTATGACTTGCCCATTCAGCTAAGGAAATCCTGAAAGAAATACGTATCACTAGAACAAAGGAAATAACCAGAAACCCAACAAAGGAGAGATAGCCCAGTCCACGGCGCACGGCCTGCAACATCTACCTGCCCACACCACCTGGGTGTAGTCAGTACCAGGGTCGCCTATGTGGTAGAAGGGTACTTACCCATCTCCACGGCCACTCCCGTGTCTCATATCCATCTATCCCTCAGGAGTCTATGGCTATGGGTTAATAAGGTTACACCTTAAACAGAATGGGTTCTTACCTATTCAGATCCGTCTCTATCAACCTCCATGATCTGGGGTGATGCCTGGCGGACTTCAAGTATCTTTGATGAGGAAGCCGGAGGTGGCGCTTCAATGCGCTTCAGCCGCTTGTTTGTCCCTGTGGGCTCGCTTACCGGGGCTGACCGTTTCAACCCATGAACCTGTTTGGATGAACCAACGACCGGGGACGTGGCAGTACACTTCCTCCAGAAGTGACCACTTTGTCCACACTTGGTGCACTAGTTGTGCTTTCTCCGATGTTCGGTCAAAGTCGACGCGATTTCCTTATGCGCTATTGCATACTCAGAAGTCGCCGGCTGTGCCTGCTTCCCTGCATTGCAATTAGTAGCTTTGGCAGACCTCTGGTTTGGTCTGCCCGAACCTTTCTCCTTCTTCTTGAACCTGGCCGATGTCCGCGGTCTATCTTCCTTTTTCTCAGTGGGTTGACACCGGGGGGCAGGGTGGATGACGCGGTTGCTGAACTGGTTGTTCTCCTCCAGTGTATGCCCAACCTTCTGGAGAAAATCAAGGTACTCATTCAGGTCGGTCAGATGGGGCTCCTTAAGTGCCCACGCATTCCGAACCTCTTTTGTGATACCTGATCGAACCTTGTCTCATACCTGTACTGGATCTGTATAGCTAAGCTTATACATATAATCAATTATCTGATCCAGGTACTCACCGATGGGATGGGGCTTTATCACAAGGTCTCGCCACTGGAGAAGGGATCGATCTCGCGTGGCCTAGTCTCCGCCGAAACTTCGTTCCCGTTGTTCTCGGCACCCTTTCCATGTCCGTAAGGGGTTGCTGTCTTTGACCGGGAGGCCAGTGCGCTTGGCGGCTTGCTTGTTAATGTGCTCATGCAACCCCAGATACCATGCCCAGGCAGAGTGTTCAAGAAGAGGAATCACCAAGTTTACCTTATCCATGTCGGTTAACTTGCAATCCGTAGAGTATTCAAATATGACCTCTACCAAGGTCAAGAAGCTCGCGAGTTCTGTAACTTTGCTCTTGAATGGAGGCATGCCACTCAGCTTCTCCAGCTTCCTCTGCCAGTGTCTTGGTGTTGGCCTAGAAGCCAAACCAGTACCCCTCAGGGCTCTCGCCAGCCTCTTGGCCCGGCGATCCCACCGTCATTTCTTCTCATTGCTCCAGTCATCCTTGCGAGCACCAAGGAAAGAGGTCAAATCCGGGAGAGAATCTCCATCGTCATCATCATCCGGGCTGTCATGGTTAGAGTCCGCGGGATGTCGGCCTGCTCCCACCGTACCACCCCCAGGTGTGGCATTTCTGTCCACACTACCTCCAGTGTTCCCACCTTGGGATTCCTGGGGTCTATCATACCCATCAAACTATTCGCCCTGGCCATCTGGTTACCATCCTCTGGGGGGTTAGCCCCTGACGGTCCTGATGCCGGTAGTGGAACAGGGTGTCGCCCACTCTCAGGAGTTGGGTTAGACGCCGTCTGTGTTATCCGCGGAAAAGACTGCAACTCGGGACAACTCAAGGGTTGCATGGGGGGCCAGCGTGCCTCCATGACCCACAGTACCCACATGTCGGTCGTCTGTCTCCTTCTTTCTGCCTCCTTCTATGCCTCACCGGGGTCCGTGGTCCCTTCCTACACCCATAGGAGTGGTAATGAATCCATTCCATCCGGGTCTCTTCCAACTTACAGCCCGATAGACAGAACTCGTCTTGGCTGTCCGAATCGCCACCTGTGATGGTGGGGAGACCGGTGGGAAGACTTGTCTTCGAGAGTGCCATGGGGACGACCGATGCCCAAGGAACGGAGCGAGCAGGTATCGCAGGTCCGCCGATTGGAGTCCCTCGTGATGGAGCCATGGGTGTTCACTCCTCCTGGCGTCTTACCTGTTCGAAGAATCCAGGTGACGCGGCGCCCAGTGGCTGAAACCCTGGGGTAGCCGATACTGCGGATGGGAATAGTATGGCAGGGAAGGTATCTGGCGCAGGCAAAGAAACGGGCAGAGGTGTGGGTCCTGGTGCGGCGATAGGAGGTACGGGTGTTGCAACTGAAGGTGTTGCAGGGGAAATGTTTGGAGCCGGGGTCGGACGAGTAGTAGGGTCAGGTGTATCTGGTGCCGTAATACCCTTTGGTATGGACGTCCTTTTCCTCATTCGACGTCTATCAGTTGGCCCGACCATTGGGATGCCCAACCTACTGTGGGCAATTGAGGGGGGGACTGACAGGGAGCCTGTAGATGCTCTGGAGAAGGAGAAGGTATAACTGTAGCCCTCGCCTTTTAGGCTTTCTAACATCCATATACCGAATGGGCTCAAGTATGCCCTGCACTAGTCGTCTCCGGCTCTCATGGCCAACTCCATACCAAAATTCTTGGGCTTGGTATGAACAAGCGGGAGTGGGGGCGTGGCCTCTAACATCAGTACATCATTCTCAGCATCAATACTATACCCTCCCTCAAAAGCCTTTTCCAAGGCTGCCATCCAAGACTTCAATGCCTGCTGATCCGTTATCATCCGCAGGTATGCCTCCTGCTGCACCTTCATCCATTCCACCGCTGCCGTAGTGATCTGTGTTCGGAACACCTGCTGCTGCTGGTTGTTCCAGTTCTTCAGTTCCTGCTTCGCTTCCTCAATTGACTTAGCTACTTCCCGGACGATGTAAGGTTCGACGAATTCACGGGAGAACCCCCTAAAGGGAACCCCGTGCGGCGGGGGAGGGAGCATGTTATGGACTAGGGTAGGGTCTTGGAAAATGAGAGCACCGCAGCACGCGGGTCTGTATCCAGGAGGTCAAGACATTCCAGGGGTAACTGAAGAGGAGCGGCCTGCAGGAGCAGCTGGTGGCCGTCCCAGTCGATACCGCAAACATCCGCAAAAACCGATTTACGAAACGTGTTAACGGTGTTCTCGTCAAGGTCAAGGTCTGAATCCGGGTTCGATTCCATTCTCGTTCGAAGTTCGGTACTAGCTGTTGTGCTTTCCACACTGGGCTACCTGGTTTGGACAAGGTTACCAGTATTTACGCGAGGTCAGTGCCAAAGGTGGAAAACAATTAATCAGGAGAGGAGTTAAGCGAGGAGCTCACTTAACGATATACTGTAACGGGGGCACCCCTAGGAAGATGGATAGCAAGGTTGCGACCGCACCGAACAACTTCAAACTTATCGCCAAAAGTTCACACAGATGTAAGAGTAATGTAAACGGTAAAACTTAATATCGTTAAGCCTGACGGTTCACTCAATTAAGGTCTCGAGAGGATTGATTGCTAGTGTAGGAGAGTTCTCGCATAGACTTTCAGGTAGTTTGATCTTATGCCAGAAACTCCCCCATCAGTTTACTACAACCATTTGAGTACACCCTTTTCCGCTAAGGGTGGTCCGACACATCTCCTGGCACACCCTTCGGGCATGTATGTGTCGGCACACTCTAGCCCGTGTTCACCATATGCGGTTATCGTTTCTGCTGTGCCTTTCCATTTTGCCCGCCGGAGTGAAAACCTCTACACATCGGTGTCTTCCCAGTAGCTAACAGTCAAGGCACCTCATGAACTGGACTACCTATGACACAGTTCCCACGTGCATTGACCTCTACTTGACTCCGGAAGCTACCGTGAGCGGTTTATCCATTTACTATTTATACGTCACGGGCTTCCGTGGTCTTCCCCAGGCCACGGTAGTTCTCGCGTGATCCAATAGCCGCTACCCATGACCACTACCTCAGATCTCCCTTACCTGTGGTAGGAATCATGCTTTTAGTGTCTCTACACCTCCCTTTCAGAGCCTATAGCGTTGGGAGCACGTTCGGGCTTGGTAGGTGTAAAACTCTCCCAGTCGCCCCAGCACCACCCGGGAGTGCCTTTGGGACCCCCACTGTTAACACCCATTAACTCTGGCGGTTCTGGTCCCTTTCACTCCGAACAACTTGGAGGACATACTCCCTCTTCCACCCTATGCCCCCTTATATATCCTCCGAACAGCTTACAGTCCACCGGACGGCAGCGACCTATATGGTGTTGCAAGCATGTCTGCAAAGATTCCTCTTTGCTTGACTGCACACAACGACTCAACCGTTTGCCCATGACGTCCGGGCCTCAAGGCGGGGCCGGAGGCGTATGACAGGAATAATGTCTTCAATTTACAGCTTCCTCGAAGCTACGTAGCTCGCCCAATAGCATCCCCCGGAACCCCAGATTCCAGTATCATGCATGGCTTTGCGTGACGAAGATTCCCGTCAATTTTCCCGAACTCCCCGAGGGACTTCGTATTGGAAGGTAGGGTAACTCAGGACTTTGGGCAGGGCAACCCAAGCCCCAAGGCCGGGTAACCTGATCCCGAGAGTAGGGTAACCTGGTCCAGCGGACAAGTTAACTTTTCCCTGTTACCCTGTCTATCCCGTCGCCGGCGATAGACCTTTCTGACCTGTCTCCAGTTACCCGGTCTAGCGGAGCAACTGCCACTTCATAAGTCCCTAAGTACGCTGACACCACTCCCGCGTGTATCCAGGTACCTAAGTCTCTGACCAGCCAATTCTGTTCATTCTCGGAGCCCCGGCCATCGGGTCTCCTTAGGTCAAGTACTTACCTGCCTGCCGGTTCCTATCAGTTCGCCTCCTGGCTACCTGTATGGGTATAGGTTCCGTTTGCCATAGCTCATGTATGCTGGGTCATTACACGCAGTGCGGTCGATTCCAAGTCAGGTTGATACCATTTAATACCTGTCAGGTATAACTTTAAGGCTTTAACTTTAACAGTTCCTGCTAGAGAGAAGAGCCACTCTATAAGCCATGTGGTCTGAGTAGGGAAACATCGGCCATGTGCGTGATGGTAGTTAGTAAGTGAACACAAGAGGGCGAAGGGAAAACGTAGTGTATCAGAGTTGCGCCTTGTGGAAGGTGCAAGTCCACGCCAGACGTAGTGGGCAGCAACTACCGATAACCCTGATTCCCGTATGTTCGTAACCCAAGATTCAGGAACCTGCATGCTGGGTATGCTAGCTCTGGTGCTAGGTGAGTAACCCTACCGTGATCTTAGCGGGAGAGAGCGTCAGCAAGGGTAGCGTCAGTTGTCGAGATCCACTCTGGCTGCAGATCCAAGTCATATTCAGCTGAAAGTAATAAGTACCTGCATAGTACCTGCATTGCGGCACTCCATATAGTGCCATTTACTACGCTGTAGGCGACTGCCCGGTTATCCATATGTATTGCTACCCGTTTCCCCTTCCATTCACTTCTCCAGTAGAGTAGGGCTTGTTCAACAGCTCGTATTTCTTTTGTGTTGACATGCTTCCGGACATGTATGGTGGGTGTCGGTAGTAGTATAGATAGCATTGAGTCTGTTTGAGGGTAAGGTTGTGACTGACAGGTATAATAAGCCCCCAAACCTTTGGTACTTGCAGCGTCGGACCATGTGGGGACTATTTCTCGTGTTTGGACTGCGATTGACCGTTCAGGGCCACTTGCAAGTCCTTTAGCCCAGCAGGATAGGTCTTTGTGGCCCTCACTGGAAATACTTCATCTGCAGTGTCGGTTATCTGGTGGGAAGTATAACTGCATATTGTACAGTGGCCGCAGAAGGTTCTGGCCTAAGGGGACTACGGTTGAAAGGAAATTTAGATATCCCGTAGTTCTTTGGAGCTCAAGGAGTGTGGTAGATCACTTTATCATAATTGCTTTGATGATCGATTCCGCCTTGAGCTGCTTTTTGGCTAGAAGTTGGATAACCATTCGTCTCGTATCCAGCTCTATGCCAGGAAAGCTTGCGATAGTCCCATCCTCATTCTTTGCATCCTTAATACTACGCCCTACCTCATTGCACAGTCTGACAAAAGTTGCTGTATACTTCTCGAGCTTGGAGCAAAGGGGTAGGATCATTAGAAAATTGTCTAGGTAGTGGATGACTCGTGCTGGGAGACTCTCGTTGCGGGGTTGATCTTCCAGAATCCAGTGGAAGACTTCCGCGAATAGGTCAAAGACATATGTTGCTGTTCGTAGCACAAAAGGCAGGAAACACTGTGAATAATAGATCCCTTGCCATGTGAATCCTAGGAGCGGGGAATCAAGTAGCGATACAGGTATGTGTGGAAACGCAGATTGAAAGTCCCGCTTTATGAGTATACAACCTCTGCCCATCTCCTGAACTGCAAGAATAGCATTGTTTATCCTCCTATAGCTGTTCGTCCCATAGTGCTCCGGGATTCCATCGTTTATGGAGTCGCCACCTGTGGCCGGGTACCATAAGTGGTGAATCCTCCTTTTACTACCATCTGCCTTGTCAACTAAACCTTGTGGCGATAGAGTAAATTGTTTTGGTAAGCTCTCTTCATTTAAGTATACCATGAAGCGATTCTTGCTGGTCTCTGTTACAATATCTGATGTAACCAGGTGGGTATCTGTATTGGCAGTAGGTAGGTTTGGGTGGATGGTTGGTTTCTCTCTAACACTCTCATAGCCGATCCTTGCCCCAAATTCGCATATCCCGCAAATAGCAGCGACCACTGTTCGTCGTGGGTATCATGCTCCCAATCTCTTCCATCCCATGACTTTTAATTGGCCTGTCGGCATTGGCAAGAGGTGGGGGGTAAATAATGGATAATGGATATTAGTGTTTGGGTAAGTGCCCTCAGGCTGTGTGCTTGTTTGTGAGGGTATAGAACTGTCGCTAGGGCAGCTGGAGTTAAAGGATCCCTGGGTGGGCAGGGTTGAAGTTACTTGAGGCACGGGAAGCTTAGCAAGGAGATTGCGTATATTATCATGAGGAGAAACCAGGCGGGTCAGGCAAGCAGCAGCGGAAATTAGAAACAGAGCAGGGAGGCATAGGACTAGCGTCCAAACTAGGTCTTGCGGAAAGAAAGTGACCGACCATGGTTCCCCCGTATGCCTTGAGATACCTGGTGGTTACTTCCACAAGTTATACAAGCATGTTGGTAGCGGCAAGGGGTAGTAGTGTATTCGCGGTAATTCCAGTTGCGGCAGGGCTGGGCTATGGGTAAATGGGGTTGGAGGCCGGTGGTGGCTATATTTATGGGTGTTGTGGTCGCCAGGCTGTAGTTGTTCCACCTGTCTGGTACAGGGAAAGTGGCGCTTACAGTGCTTTTTTGGGTTTGGGCCCAGGCGAATCGTGTGGCTGAGTATGTGAAGCACTTGGAGGCGATCAATTGGCTGTCTAACTGGCGCCACTCAGTTGGATGATATATATCTTTCCCGCTAGCGACCTGCTTCCTGTGGAATTGGAAGTGATATGCCCTTACTCCGTCTCAAGAGTACTTCTCTAACAGATCATAGAGGTTTATCATATAGATAGCCAGTATGGTTCCAGCTCCCCGTGTAGACCATAAGGCGTGAGCTGGATCAGGATTCCACTGTAGGCTGCCCAGGCCTTGAAGAAACCACTCATTTGGTAATCACATTCCTTCCCCTCTGTCTCTATCTGCTCAAACTCTACCCCACCAATATTGATCGTGCGGTGGGTTTCAGCACACTACTTCTCACTAGCCAATTGACGATAGATATTGGTCGGTCTAAATCGGTTTTCGACTATCTGTACCAAGGTACTCCGTTCCACCCCCGGGAAAACAGTTTCTACCAATGTGACAATACCCCTTGCGCTCACACCTTCTGGTTCGATTGGATATTGTGTGGTGGAGTATGACGTACCAAGTTTTCTTGGGTCTAACTGGGAGTGGTCCTGTTGGTTTGCTGCTCTCGGTTGGGCCAATTGGCTTTCTAGTTCAGCTATGCGGGCAGAGGTTGAGTTTGGTGGGGCTGGCTGAGTACCAGTGGGGTCAAAATATTGGTTTGGCTCAGTGCTAGGAGAGTTGGAACGAAGGACTGGGGAATTTGGTAAAGTGACAGTAGGTTGTATGGGATGCTGGGTTCATAGTTGGAGGACTGCTCTGTCAACAATGCTTTCCTCATGAGCAGGGAGGGATTCCCTCCTAGCGGAGAGGTTGATGGATCGGTCTGAAGATGGTGTAGATGGATACCGAGTGCTAGGTGTACTTGGGGGTAATACAGTATACTGTGAAGTGGGACTTTGGCCAAGTATTTTCATATTGCTGGGGGGGGAGTGGCTATATTCCAGGATACGGGGTTCAGGCTCCTCACTGTTGGTTGTAGAATGGTTGGTCAGTGTGTGAGTTCGCCTCTGCTCATGGCCGAACCTGGTGGGTGGTTGGTGGCCACGGATATTTCTTCGTATTATGCTAGGTGAGCTATGCCTGTTCGATACCTCCGAGATTCCTCTACGTGTTGATGCTCTTCTAGGTGCCATGGTGTTTGTGATTGGGATGCCTGGTATGCTGGGATGTGAGGTGAAATTGGCTATGAAGAGGTGTTCGTAAGAAGGATGGTGAAAACAATGAAGAACGTGAGGTATGGAAAGTGCGGAAGCAATGAAGGGTGATGACCTCAAGGTCTGGGGAGCTGGAGGGCATATATGTAAAGGGGGTTCACGGACCCCGCATGAGTGAGCTAGGACCCCGTGCTAGTCAAGAAACCGGTCATACCTTTTTCCCGTCGTCCTCCGAGATTGCCCCATATCCCCAGTACTAATCTGGACACTTTGCCCAATTGGCAATGCGTTGTTCCAACCCGCCCTCTGTTTCCATGCTTTGAAATTAATAGATCTGGTAGACCTCTTGTTCTATTCTCCGGAACCTTTTTCCTTCTCTTTACACCAGCCTGAGGTCGATGAACTATATTCCTTCTCATCAGTTGGCTGAGACCATTGGACTGGGTGGGCAACATGAGTACAAAACATGTTGTTGTCTTCCAGTATATGTCTGGCCTTCCAAAGAAGATCAAGGTATTCATTCAGGTCGGTTGGATAGGGCTTCTTGTGTGCCCATGCATTCTGAACCTGTTGTGTAATGCTTAACCATAGCTGATTCCATATCTGCACTAGATCTGGTATTCTAAGCTTATAGATGTTGTCAATTATCTTGTTATGGCACTCATCAATATGATGTGGCTTCATCACAAGGTCTCCAGAGTTGAGAAGGGAGTGGTCACGTTCTGCTGCGTCACTGCTGAAACTTTGCTCACGATGTTCTCAGAATCGTTTCCACATTCGTATGGGATGTAACCGGGGCACCCCTAGGAAGATGGATACCAAGGTTGCGACCGCACCGAACAACTTCAAACTTATCGCCAAAAGTTCACACAGATGTAAGAGAAAGGTAAACGGTAAAACTTAAGATCGTTAAGCCTGATGCTTCACTCAATTAAGGTCTCGAGAGGATTGATTGTTGGAGTAGGAGAGTTCTCGCATAGACTTTCATGTAGTTTTATCTTATGCCAGAAACTCCCCCATCTATTTACACCAACCATTCGAGCACACCCTTCTCCGCTAAGTGTGGTCCGACACATTTCCTGGCACACCCTTCGGGCATGCATGTGTCGACACACTCTAGTCCGCGTTCACCTTATGCGGTTATCGTTTCTGCGGTGCATTTCCATTTTGCCCGCGGCAGTGAAAACCTCTGCGCATCGGTGTCTTGCCAGTGGCTAACAGTCAAGGCACTGCATGAACTAGACTATCTATGACACCCTTCCCATATGCATTGATCTCTGCTTGACTCCAGAGGCTGCTGTGGGCGGTTTATCTATTTACTATTTACGGGTCTCGGGCTTCCGGTGTGTTCCGCAGGGCACAGTAGTCCTAGCGTGATCCAATGGGTGCTACCCATGACCACTACCTCAGATCTCCCTTACCTGTGGTAGGAATCATGCTTTTAGTGTCTCTGCACCTTCCTTTCAGAACCTATAGCATTGGGGACATTTTCGGGTTTGGAAGGTGTAAAACTCTCCCTGTCCCCCCGGCACTCGCCNGAGCCTATAGCGTTGGGAGCACGTTCGGGCGTGGTAGGTGTAAAACTCTCGCCGTCGCCCCCGCATTACCCGGGACTACCTTCGGGACCCCCACAGTTAAGACCTGTTAACTCCCTCAGTTTTGGTCCGTTTTACTCTGAACAACTTGGAGGAGGTACTTCACCTTCCACCCTATGCCCCCTTATGTATCCTGCGAACAGCCTGCGGTCGACCGGACAGCAGCGATGTATACGGTGTTGCAAGCGTGCCTCCAAACATTCCTCTTTGCTAGACTGCACACCACTATACAACCGTTTACCCATGACATCCGGGCCTCAAGGCGGGGCCGGAATGGTATGATAGGAATAATGTCTTCAATTTGCAGCTTCATCGAAGCTACGTAGCTCGCCCAATAGCATCCCCCGGAACCCCAGATTCCTGTATCATGCCTGGCTTCGCGTGACCAACATTCCAGTCAATTTTTCCGAACTCCTCGTGAGACTTCATATTGAAAGGCAGGTTAACTAAGGACTCTGGACAGGGTAACCCAAGGCCCAAGGCAGGGTAACCTGATCCCGAGGGTAGGATAACCTTGTCCAGCGGACAAGATAACTTTTCCCTGTTACCCTGTCTATCCCGTCGCCGGCGATAGACCTTCCTGCCCTGTCTCAGTTACCCGGCCTCGCTGAGCAACTGCCCCTTGAGAAGTCCCTAAGTATGCTGACACCGCCCCCGGGTGTATCCAGGTACCTAAGTGCTTGACTCGCCAATTCTGTTCATTCTCGGAGCCTGGGCAATCGGGCCTCCGCAGGTCAAGTACTTACTTGCTTGCCAGTTCCTACCAGTTCGTCTCCTGGCCACCTGTATGGGTACGGCTTCCGTTTGCCATAGCTCCTGTATGCTGGGTCATTACATGGGGTTGCTATCATTTACAGGAACACTAGTACACTTGACCGCTTCCTGGTTAATGTGCCCATGCAACCCCAGGTACCACGCCTACACAGACTCTTCTAGCCGAGGAATTACCAAGTTTGTCTTATCCATGTCAGTTAACCTCCAATTTGTAAAGCATTCAAACTTGAACTCCACGAAGGTCAAGAGGCTTGAGGGTTCTGTAACTTTACTCTTGAATGAAGGGATACCACTTAACATGTCTGGCTTCTTCTGCGAGTACCTCGGTCTATGCCCAGCGGCTGCACTGGTACCCCCCAAGGCTCTCCCTAGCTGCTTGGCCTGGATGTTGAACTGTTACTTCTTTTTGTTACTACACACATTCTGATGAACCTCCAAGTACGTGGTTAGGTCTGGCAGGGACCGGTCATCATTGCTGCTATCACTAGCATCATGATGAGAGTTACCAGGATTGTCTCTAGCTATAGTCATGCTAGCTCTAGGTGGTTGATATCCTCCTGCCACACACGTGGCACTCCCACCTTGAACTTGACCTGGCTGATCATACCCATCGAACCATCCCTCCTGTTTCCTTTGCTGCCCCACAGGGGAGGATCACCTGCTGGAGGTGTAGGCGCAGTTGGCTAGGTAGGTGCCTGATCACTTCCTGCCACTCTCTGGGTTGGCGCCACGTGACCTATTTGGAGAAAGTCGCAGAGTTTGGCACAACCATCGGGCCTTGTTGCAGGCTCCACATTCTTCTGTGAATTGCAATACCCAGATGTCATTCTGCCATCCCTTTCCCTACTCGGCCAATGTGCCACCGGTGCCCTAGCTTCCTTAGCGTAACACCATGTATGGCAAGAACTCCACCCCATTGGTATTTGTTCGGCTTTGCACTGTGAAAGGAGGTAATTAGTTGGTCCATCAGACTCCCCATCTGAGATAATTACGAGGCCAGTAGCTGGACTAGGCTTGGTCGGGGCAGTAGGGACAACTGGGGCCTATGAAGGACCTCTGGATGGGGTTCACTGCACTGGAATAGGGCTACTGAGAGCAGTGGTTTTAGTATTCACCTCCCTCAATGCTCTGGTCTGCCAACCCACCATATCGTGAAAACAAGGGTGAACCCAATCTTACATAAGGTGCCAGTGGGCTGCACTGAAATGTAGGTAAACTGGGTGTAGGTACTGGAGTAGGTAGTGGTACTGGGGCAGGGATCGCATCAGGAGAAGGTATAGGCACTGGGAGAGGAGTTGGCCTTGGTGCAGCTATCCAGAGGGCAGGTATCGAACCTACTGCCCCAATCGTAGGGACCAGTGCAGGATCGGATGTCAGATCTAGTGTGTCAGTTGCTATGATCTCTTTGGGCTCAGAGGCCAGTTTCTCTACCCGTCTACTATCAGTAGGTTCAATTGATGTACCATATAACTGACACTCTGCAATTGAGGAAGGGACTGAGAGCAAACCAGAAGATGCTCTTGTAAAGAAGTACGTATAGGAGTAACCTTCTCCGTGAGATATCTAGGATTCGTATGCTGATGGGGCTGAGGCATACTTGCCATTCCTCGCCCTCTGCCCGATGGGTCAATTCCATAGCAAAACCATCTGGTTTTGCATAAACAAGAGGGAAAGGGGATGCAGCCTCTATCATCGGCAGAACATTTTTCAGCATCAATGGCATGGCATTCTATGAAGGAACTTTCTGGGGCATTCCTCTATTCTCTCAACACCTTTTGCTCCTGTACTATCACCGGGTATGCCTGCTGCTGTACCTTCATCCATTCCACTGGAGCAGTCATAGTCTGTAGCAGGAAGACCTTCTGCTGCTGATCACTCCACCATCTAATTTCCTTCTGTGCTTTGGCAACTGATTGTGTGACCTCCTGAAAAATGCCTTGTTCGATGATCTCATATGGAAATTCACAGAAAGGGATGTCTTCTGGAGGTGGTGGAAGCATATGGTTTGCGAGGTCGGAATCGTGGAAGAATGAGAGCGCCGCAGCATGCATGTCTGCCTGCATAAGGTCAAGACATTCATCAGGGAGTGTCATAGGGACTGCCTCCATCAATTGTCCTTCTCCTTCCCATCCTATGTGATGGACACCTGCAAAGATCAAGCCTGGAAAGGTAGCAGCTCCAACAGGGTCAGAGTGGAGCCCTGAACTCACATCGGGATCGGAGTTGGAGTCCCCTTGGGTTTGAAGTTCAGGACTAGCCATTGCGCTTTCCACTCTGGGCTACTTGTTCTAGACAGGGTTACCAGTTTTCACTTGTAGTCAGTGCCCAAGATCAATAAATGGGTAATCAGGAGAGGAGTTAAGTGAGGGGGCGGCTTAACGGTATACTGTGATAGATGCACCCCTAGGAAGATGGATCTCAAGGTTGCGACTGCACTGAACAACTGGAAACTTATCACCAAAAGTTCACACAAATGTAAGAGTGAAGTAAACAGTAAAACTCAATCGTGTTAAGCCTGGCGCTTCACTCAATTAAGGTCTCAAGAGGATTGATTGTTGGAGTAGAAGAGTTTGCACATAGATTTTCAAGTAGTTTTATCTTATGCCAGAAAGTTTGCTATAAGTTTACTCTAACTATTCGGGCACACCCTTCTCTGCTAAAGGTAGCCTAAAACATCTTCTTGCACACCTCTCGGCAGGCATGTATTGATACACTCTGGTCGGTGTTCACTTTATACAGTTATCATTTGCGAGGCGCAACTAGATTTTACCCACAGGGGTGATGACTTCTTCGCATCGGTGACTTGCCAATCGTCAACGGTCAAGACACCCGATGAACTCTAGTAACTTTGATACCATTCCCATCTGCATTGGTCTCTATGTGACCTGGGAAGCTACTGTACACAGTGTTACTATCTACGATTTATGACTGGTAGACTTATGGTGTTCTCTGGAGGATATGGTGGTACCGTAGTGGTCCCATGGGTGCTCCCCATGACCACCATCTGGGATCTACCCTACATGCAGTAGGAATCATACTTGTAGTGACTCTACAGTTCCCCTATAGAGCCTATAGCTTCTGGGACACGTGGGGACCAGATAGGTGTAAAACACTCCCGGTTGCCCCAGCACCACCTGGGACTACGTTTGGGACCCCCACAATCAATCCCCGTCAACCACATCTGTTCTGGTCCATTTTACTTCACACAACTGGGAGGAGGTACTCCACCTTCTACCCTATGCCTCCCTATATATCCTGCCAACCGCACATGGTTGACCGCACAGTAGTGATGCATTTAGTGTTACAAGCTGGACTACAAAGGTTCCCTTTTTCTAGACCGCACAAAACTACCCAACTGTTTGTCCATGACATCTGGCCCTCATGGCGAGGCTAGAGGGGTATGAGAGAAATTATGTCGCCAGTTTAGAGCTTCTTTAGTACTGCGTAGCTTGCCCAACAGCATCTTCCAAAACCCCAGATTCTAGTATTATACCTAGCTCCGTATAACAAACATTGCAGTCATTTTCCGCGAACTTGTCCATGCCTTCGTATTACCAGGTAGGGTAACTCAGGTTTCTAGGCAGGGTATTCCGAGTTCCAAGATATAGTAACTCCAACTCCTAGGTAGGGTAACCTACTCCTGAGGTAAGGGTAACTTTCACCCTGTTACCCTGTCTATTTCTGGGGCCGAGATAGACTTCTCCCACTTTTGCCGGCTCCATTACTCAGCCAAGCAGGGTAACTTGTCCTTGGCCAATACTTGACGATACTAACAACTCTCAAGGGTGTTTGTCTCACCGTTCATAATGGAACCCAGACCATTGGGCTTCCATGGGTCAAACTCTTGCTTGCCCTCCTGTTCCTACCAGTCTGCCTCAGTGCGGCCTGCATGGGTGTAGATTTCATCTGCTACAGCTCATGTATGCTGGGTCATTACATCAAGTCAGGGTAACCCTGCCTAGCTCTCCAAGTAACTTTACCTAGTTATCCTACCTACTTCTCTAGTAGAGTTTTATATTTGCATCCTTTCCCCAGTTACCCTGCTGAGCAGGGTAACTCACATATCTTTGGTCGCTAAATGCACTGACATTGTCCATGTTCATGCACCAGATATCCAAGTACCTGTAGACCTACCGTCTTACTTGTTCATATTAGGACCCAGACTATAGGCTACCTATGAGGTAAATAGTTACTTGGCTGCCTGTTCTTCTCAGCTGACTGCCTGATCACCTGTATGGATGTAGGTTCAGGTTGCTACAACTCGTGTATGTTGGGTCATTACATCACTCTCCTCTTTTCTGCGGTCTGACCCAGACTGCTAGAGTTGCCTCTTGTTTCCATGACTCGCTTCTACTACAACTCTATGGTCCCTTAGTTTAGACTTGTATCTTTAGTCGAAATTCAAAATAGCCAGCAAGTCAGTGCCCTCTAGTATCTTATAGGGCTCACATGAATTCTCCTCCCTTGTATAGCCTTCCCATGGAATCAGGTATTTGACACATCGTGGGGGAATCTTGATTTTGCTTCCTCTATACCATCGACTGTCGACCAAGGCCTCAACGACATAGCTTGGCTTATTACATATGATATCTGGAGCAGGCATCTGTTTTGCTCTACTCCTCGGTAGATTCTAGCAATACCACTCTAGTGATACAACAATGGAAACTAGGTGAATAGACCAACCAGTGTGCAATTTGAGTTCATAGGCTCGGGTGACTACCTAACGTTTGACTATGAACAGGCTAAACATTTGATGGTCTAACTTCTCCCTGGAACATTTAGTGTGAAAGTTCTTCTGGTTCAACATTATGCGATCTGACTACTTTACCCCGCCTGTTGTTACATTTTGCAAAATTACATAGTCTGAGGATAGTAGTCTTTCCTGGTCATGCTATTTCCTTTGCTTTTCTTGCACCTGCTGTAGTACCTCTTAAATTTCTTGACAGGTCGCTTCCAACTTTTTTACTGAGTGTACACTAATGGGATGCATTTCCTGGTTATCTGGTTATCAGACACTACACGAGACTAATTTCTCTGTAGATTAAATGTATAGTTTATTGTAAATGGAGACGACCTGGTAGATTTTGATGTGGAGATACTATAGGTATACTCGGGGAATGGTAATAATGACACCCAGTTGTCTTATTCATTCGAATAGTAACTATCTATGCATGGCTCTAGCACCCAACTAGTTCATGCAGTTTGCCCATCAGTCTTTGGATGCAAAGCAGTCGAAATATTTACTTTTACTTGCAACACGTCTATTAAACTCGTTTGAAACTCAGATCTGAACAGGCTATCATGGTCAGAGATAATATATTCGGGCAGCCCGTCCAGGTGCCATACTTCCTTCAGGAACATCAAAGCCAGCTCCTTTGTCGCTGGCTCTGTTATCATTGAGGTAAAATGTACTATTTTTGAGAATCGATCCATGATTACCCAAAAGGTAGTATAGCCTTCTGACTCTGGTACCACTACAATGAAATCTACTGAAATCGCTGTTCAAGGCCTAATTTGAACATCAACTAGTTGCAGTAAACTGAACTCCTTGTACCAGATGCACTTATTCTATTGTAATGTATCACAGGTACGGATGTACTCCATAGTGTGCTCATCCCTCTTTGGATCGTAGAAGTTAGACCTAACGCTACCAATTGTTTTGTAGCTCTCAAAGTGTGCGGCCAAGTGGAAACCATGTTCCACCTACATGGTTGTCCATTTCAACTCCTGACCTGTAGGAATATATTCCCGGTTCTTATATAAAAGTAAGTTCTTTTCTATTGTAAAATGGTAGTTGACTTCCTTGTCTCTGGCCCTGATTGCCTTCAAGATCCTCTTGGATTCTGGACCTTGTTTAGCCATAGTACACAACACTGCGAAAAAGGAGTACTATAGCCAGAACACTTGTCATACCTACAATACCTGTAGTTACAAGACCTGCCCTTCCTGGCTAACAACCTACTGTTCAGGTTGAGAAACGGGCGTCTGGTAGGAATCACTCCTCCCTTGCGGGTGGTGGTCCTGGTACCATAATAGTGCATTTGTAGCCGGTATGGGTACCAGGTTGTGTTTTATGTTTTGTTTCATAGAATTACTTGATAAGCCTTTTGTTTTATAGTATCATTTGATGCTTGTCATGTTTCAAAGGTATCACTTGATACTTTGAATATTTTATCTTTTGTTTCATAGTCTCGCTTGATACTTGTTGTGTTTCATGGTATCATTTGACACGTGTTATGTCTGAAAGGTATCACTTGATACTTCGAATATTTTATGTCTTGCTTCACAAGATCACTTGATGCTCTCTATGTTTCAAAGGTATCGTGGTATACTTTGAAAGGGACTACATTATCGCTCATGCTGGCGATGAGTGAGAACTAGTATTTAAACACTACTGATTCCATGATGGAAATGGCAGACTCTGACTGACCGTGTTCTTAACATTCTTGGTGCAATGGTTACTTCTTGATCTCCTATTACACCAGTACTGTAACATGTTCAGGCCAGGCCCTAGTCAAGTATCGATATGATAGGAGCAAATGGCTTTGTGGTCAACACGAAGCGAGCACTGCTTCCTAAAGGAGGCTTCGAACGGGATGTAATAGGAGATCAAAGAAGTAACCGTTCAACCAAGTATGTTTAAGAATACTGTCTGTCAAAGTCTCCTGTTTCCATCGGAGAAATCAGCGGTCTTTAAATATAGCATATCGCTTGTCTCCAGTATGAGCGATATTGCAAAACAACGTATGTATCAACCGATAGCATACAAAACAATTCACGTATCAAACGATACTATGAAACCAAACATAAAACAATATGCGTATCAAGCGATAGCACACGAAACAATACAAGTATCAAACGATACTGTGAAACCAAACATAAAACAACCTAGTACCCATATTGGTTACAACTTCCAAGCCTTCTTTAGTCTACATAGCACTCGCCTCTGGTCTAGCAAGCAGGCTACCAGTTACTATCGCACTCAAAGGGTGATTAGCACACAAGTTGGGAACACCTGTCAATTGTTTAACCTCAGCAAGTGCTTACAAATATTCTAACTGGACAAGGCTTGATCAACCTACAGAGGTCTACCAAGAAACACTAGCAGCACAGAGTGGCAGAAGGAAGGGCGGTTGGCTTCATCAGCCCATACCATTGAACCCCGCAGGGCGAGGTGTTGGAAGCAGGCCTCATGAGCAGTGCTCGAACGCTGCAGACAATACAAGGAGATGAGAGACATGGCAAAGTCTGGCACTGTTGAGGCTACCAGGCAGCTTGTGAAAGACCAGGCATCAAGAACCTTAGAAGCATCTAAGGAAGAACTTGTCAAGGACATGAAACAGATACCCAGGGACGCAGCAGTACCTGTAACGGGGGCACCTCTAGGAAGATGGATCCTAAGGTTACGACTGCACCGAACAACTGGAAACTTATCGCCAAAAGTTCACACCAATGTAAGAATAAAGAAAACGGTAAAACTTAATATCGTTAAGCCTGACGCTTCACTCAATTAAGGTCTCGAGAGGATTGATTGTTGGAGTAGGAGGGTTCTCGCATAGACCTTCAGGTAGTTTTATCTTATGCCAGAAACTCCCCCATCAGTTTACTCCAACTATTCGAGCAGACCCTTCTCCGCTAAGGGCGGTCCGACACGTCTCCTGACACCCCCTTCGGGCATGTATGTGTCGACCCGCTCTAGTCGGCGTTCACCATATGTGCATATCGTTTCTGCGGCGCATTTCCATTCTGCCCGCCGGAGTGAAAACCTCTGCGCATCGGGGACTTGCCAGTGGCTAACTGTCAAGACCCCTTGCTGAACTAGACTATCTATGACACCCTTCCCATGCGCGTTGATTTCTTCTTGACGCCGGAAGCTACCGTGAGCGGTTTATCTATCTACTATTTACGAGTCTCGGGCTTCCGGTGTCTTCCGCAGGGTACGGTGGTCCAGGAGTGATCCAATGGGCGCTACCCACGACCACTACCTCGGATACACCTTACCTGCGGTAGGAATCATGCTTTTAGTGTCTCTGCACTTCCCTCTCAGAGCCTATGGCATTGGGGACATCCTTGGGCGTGGTAGGTGCAAAACGTTCCCAGTCATCCCGGCACCACCCGGGACTACCTGCAGGACCCCCACGGTTAACTCCCGTTAACTCCATCGGTTTTGGTCCGTTTAACTCCGAACAACTTGGAGGAGGTACTCCACCGTCCACCCTATGCGCCCTTGTATATCCTGCGAACTGCTTACGGTCAACCGGACGGCAGCGACGTATACGGTGTTGCAAGAAGGTCGGCAGAGATTCCTCCTTGCTAGACTGCACACAACTACACAACCATTTTCCCATGACGTCCGGGCCTCAAGGCGGGGCCGGAGGGCTATGATAGGAATAATGTCTCCAATTTCCAGCTTCTTCGGAGCTGCGTAGCTCGACCAATAGCATCTCCCGGAATCCCAGATTCCAGTATTATGCATGGCTTCGCGTGACAAACCTTCCGGTCAATTTTCCGAAACTCCCAGCGGGACTTCGTATTGAAAGGTAGGGTAACCCAGGACTTTGGGCAGGGTAACCCAAGCCTCACGGCAGGGTAACCTAGCGCTCAGGGTAGGGTAACCTTGTCCGATCTATAAGAAGACTCTCCCGGTTACCCGGTCTATTACCTCGACGGGGTTAGACACTTCTGACCTTTCTCCAGTTACCCTGCCTAACTGTGTAACTGCCCCTTCAGAGGTCCCTAAGTACGCTGACACCGCTCCCGGGTGTACCCCGGTACCTGGGTACCTGACCAGCCACTTCTGTTCCTTCGCAAAGCCCGGGCCATCGGGTCTCCGTAGGTCAAGTACTTACTTGCCTGCTGGTTCCTTCCAGTTCGCCTCCTGGCTACCTGTATGGGTGTAGGTTTCGTCTGCCATAGCTCATGTACATTAGGTTGTTACATCACTGCCTTCTTTTCTACGGTCCGTCCCGGACCGTTAGTGTCGTCTCTTGTTTCCACGACTCGATTGCCCCCAGACCATATCGTCCCTGGGCTTGGACGGATATCTTTGGTGAAAATCCAGAATGGCCTGTAAGGCTGTCCCTTCTAGCATCTCATAGGGCTCCCATGAACTTTCCTCATTCCCGTAGCCTTCCCATGAAACCAGGTACTGGATGAAGCACGAGGGAAACTTCGCCTTCACTCTTCCGTACCATCGACTGTCCACAACAGCTTCAATAATGTAACCGGGCTCGTTGTCCACAAATTCCGGGATAGGGACTTCCTTGCTCCTACCTGATTCCGGATCCTCATGATTGGGTTCTAGCAATGTGACATTGAAAACCGCGTGGATGTTCCATCTCGCGGGCAGTTGGAGTTTGTAGGCCCAGTTACCCACCCCACGCTTGACCATAAAAGGCCCAAACATCTGGTGATCCAGCTTCTCCATTGGACCCTTCTGGCGGATGTTTTTTCGGTTTAACATCATGCGGTCCGCTTTCTTTGCCTGTGCAGCAGTCACATCCTCCCGGGTAACATAGTCCTGTGATGGTAACCTTTTCTGGTCATGCCATTTCCGTTGCCTTGCCTGTGCCTGTTGGATCGTTTCTCGAATCTCTGGCCAGGTTCCTTCCCATTCCTTAACCAAGTGCTCACTGCTCGGGTGTATTCCTTGGTTATCAGACACGATACCTGCCCAGTTTGTCCTTGGGTTAAACCCATAGTTGATCTCAAATGGTGACAACCTGGTGGATTCTGATGTCGAAGTATTGTAAGCATACACCGCAAGGGGTAACAGCGAAACACAATCATCCTGTTGGTAGGAACAGTAACTACGCAAGTACTGCTCCAGTGTTTGATTAACCCTCTCGGTCTGTCCGTCAGTCTCAGGGTGGAATGTGGTCGAAACGTTTAGTTTCACTTGCAACAAGTGCATTAGACTCACCCAGAACTTAGATGTGAATCGGCTATCTCAGTCGGAGATGATTGACTCAGGGAGACCATGAAGGCGTCACACTTCCTTCAGAAATATCAAGGCAAGCTCCTTGATAGGTACCGCAGTGGACAGGGGTATGAAATGGGCCATTTTCGAGAATCGGTCCACTGTGACCCAGATCTTGGTATACCCTTCGGACTCTGGTAGCGCTATGATGAAATCCGTGGAAATCGCTGTCCACAGCCTCATAGGAACGTCAATAGGTTCCAGCAGTGCGAACTTCTTGTGCCTGATGGATTTATTTCTTTGCCACACATCACGTGTTCGCACGTAGTCAGTGATGTGATCATCAATCTTAGGCCAATAGAAGTTAGCCCTAACCCTGCCAATGGTCTTGTAAGTCCTGAAGTGTCCCCCGAATCGGGAGTCATGTTCTGCCTCCATGATTGTCTGCTTCAGATTCTGACCCTTGGGCGCATACCACCTGTTCTTGTACAGGAGTAAGCCCTTTTCAGTCGTGAAGTGTCAGTCGACCTCCTTGTCACTGGCAGCCCTTGCCTGCAGGATTCTTAAGTATTCCTGGTCTTCTTTTATCGCTACCCGCAGATGATCCAAAAAGGAAGACTGGAGCCGAAATCCCTGGCACACCTGCAGCACCTGGAGTCCCAAGATGTCCCGCTCCTGGCTCCCAATCCACTGTCCAGGGCGAAAAAAGGACTGTGGCAGAAAATCACTCCCCCCTTCAGGGCGGTAGTCCCGACGCCGCGACAAAGTATCTGCCTTCTCATTCAACCCTCCTTCTGGGTAAACCACCTTGAAGTTAAACGGTTGCAGGAACTCAGCCCAGCGATGTTGCCTTCGGTTAAGGACCTTGGTACTCTTGAAGTACTCCAAATTCTTATGATCACTATAGATCACCAACCGGTCCGTTACCGTGCGTAGCAAATAATCCCATTCCTTGAATGCCACCACGATGGCCATCATTTCCTGGTCATGGACATCATAATTATTCTCCGCTGGGTGAAACTTCCTACTATGGTAGGCTACTGGATGCCACCTCTCATCCTCACAGAACTGGGAGAGCACGGTTCCTAATGCAAATTCACTAGTGTCGGTTTCTAGCCGTGTTGGCCGTTCAGGGTCAAAATGTGCTAGGATAGGTTTGGACATGAACGCTGTCTTCAAGTAGTTGAAGGCCTGCTCACACGCAGGTGTCCAGTCCCATTGGACATCCTTCTTTGTCAAGTCCATCAGAGGTTTCGCTATCTTGCTGAACCGTTCTATGAACCGACGATAGAAGTTGGCAAAGCCCATAAAGCTTTGAACGTCAACGACACATGTCGGAGGTGCCCAATCCCTGATTGTCTGCACCTTCTCCGACAACATAGAGATCCCCATATCGGAGATCTTATATCCGCGGAACTCAACCTCCCGTTGGTGGAAACTGGACTTCTTTATACTTACACATAGTCTAGCTTTCCGCAATTTCCCCATCACACGCCTTACCATTGCGACGTGCTCTTCCATACTTTCGGAGTAGATCAGGATGTCATCCATGTACGCGATGACTCCTTCATCCATGAGATCTCGAAAGACCTCATTTATCATGCTTTGGAAAGTGGCCGGGGCATTACACAACCCAAGCGGCATGACCGTGTATTCATACAGTCCATATCTGCACTGGAAGGCCGTCTTCCATTCCTCACCTTCTGCCATCCTCAGAAGGTAGTAGCTGTTCTTTAAGTCCAACTTGGTGAGCACAACGGCTTTTCCTAACCTATCTCGCAGTTCATTCATCAATGGTAGAGGATACTTGCTCTTCCGCGTGATTTTGTTCAGCCCTCGGTAATCCATTACCAGTGTTAGTATACCACCTGGTTTTGGCACGAAGAGGATAGGGGCTGCTGCTGAGGAACTGGATCGCCGTAGGTTTCCCATTCGCAGCATGTTATTGAGATATTCACGGAGTGCCTTGAGCTCCGTTTCCGATAACGGATAGATAGGCCCAAACGGAGGTTGAGTTCCGGGTTGCAACTCAATCATATGGTCAGACTTTGAATGCTCTGGCAATGCCTCAATCCGTTCTTGACTGAAGATGTCCCCGTAGTCCTTATACTCAGGAAGTAGCTTGACGGTAATGTCCGCGCCTTCCTCATCGGAGAATTGTACAATTCCCAACCGATACACATTACTAGGATCTTCAGCTAGTAACTCTTCATCGGACATGAACACTAACCGCCCCTGCTCTGCCAGGCAGTTAGCCTTGCAGAAATCTGAGCGCCAGGTTACTGATCCGGTTTTCCAATCTATGTCGGGGTTATGGTCTTTCAACCAAGACATAGGTAGATACCCGTCCACCTTGGTATCGGGCATGTCCGCGACTTCAAAGCGCATTTCGTTATGTTCGTCGCCTATTGTCATTTCCAATGATTTGGTATAGTGCAAACCTGANGACCTGACCCCGGAATGTGATTACCGCTTGCGTCACTTATCGGCACATGTACCTTTCGTCAGACACATGGTGCCTGCGTTTGTTTAACCCATTGGCTACTAAGCAATGGCCCAGTAGCTCCACTATCGAGTAGCAGGAGCCCCTCGGCGCTTACCTGTCTAGCTCCAATCTTTCAGTCTAACTTTACCCGCAGGTGGATAGACTTGGCATGACGAGGCAAGTTATCATGGTTCTGCCTCTTCACTTGTCTCAGGGACTTAGTCATCTTGGTTTACTAATTCTGATCTCTTGCCTTTCGACACAAGAGCGGCCACAACGGGTGGGTAAACGTTAAGCTCTTGGGATTCGTTTTTATCAATAGCTAGGGTGTTTACTATCACACCAGCATGATTTCGGGTACTGAACCCTCCTCAGGTAAACTTGAAAATAGCATTATTTATTCAATCAAGTCCAGCCTGGACCAATTCCGCTTGTACTAAACATAAGAATTTTTTCCATGAGGTGGGTAGAAGTCCGCTGTTGGACCGGTTCCAAGCGCAGCAATCTTGCTTCCCCAATGTCGAGCGTCTCCTCAAGCGAGACCTCTCCCAGCCTCAACCGAAATAGTGTCCTATGACTTGTCTGTCCAGCGAAGGAAATCCTGAAAGAAATACGAATAACTAGAACAAAGGAAATGACCTGAAAACCCGCAGAGGAGAGATAGCCCAGTCTACCGCACACGGCCCGCAACATCTATCTGCCCACACCACCTGGGTGTAGTCAGCATCATGGTCGTTAATGCAGTAGAGGGGTACTTACCCATCCCAAAAGTCACTACCGGGGTTCCTTTTCATCCATCCCGCAGGGGTCTATGGATACAGGTTAATAAGATTATGCTTTACGCAGAATGGGGTCTTACCTATTCTGAGCCGTAAGTATCAACCTCCATGATCTGAGGTGATGCCTGTCGGACTTCAAGTATCTTTGACGAAGTAGCCGGAGATGGCGCTTCGATGGGCTTTAGTCGCTTGTCTGTACTTGAGGGCTCGCTTACCGGGGCTGACGATTTCAACCCACGAGCCGGTTTGGACGAACTAACGACTGGGGACGTCGCGGTGCACTTTCTCCAAAAGTGACCCGTTTAGCCACACTTGGTGCACTGGTTGTGCTTCCTCCGACGGTTGGTCAATGTCGACGGGATTCCCTTATCCGCCATTGCATACTGAGAAGTCCCCGGCTTTGCCTGTTTCCCCGCATTGAAATTAGTAGGTTTGGCAGGCCGCTGGTTCTGTCTGCCCGAACCTTTCCCCTTCTTGTTAAACGTTCCGGAAGTTGAGGACCTATCTTCCTTCTTGTCCATTGGCTGAGACCGTTGGACAGTGTGGCTGACTCGGTTGCTGAACCGGGTGTTGTCTTCCAGCGTCTGTCCAACCTTCCAAAGCAGATCAAGGTAGTCATTCAAGTCGCTAGGATGGGGCTCCTTCAGTGCCGACGCGTTCCTCACTTCTTGAGTAATGCCCGACCGTACCTTATCTCGTACCTGCACAGGGTCTGTATAGCTAAGCTTATACATATAGTCAATTATCTTGTCTAGGTACTCGTCGATGTGATGTGGCTTCATCACTAGGTCTCGCCCCTCAAGCAGGGATCGGTCCCGTTCCGCTTGGTCACCGCCGAAACTCCATTCGAGCTGTTCCTGGAATCGTTTCCACGTTCTCAACGGGTTACTGTTATTAACTGGAACTCGGGTACGCTTGGCTGCCTCCTTATTGATGTGGGAGTGCAGCTCAAGATACCATGGTCGGGCAGTACCTTCTAGAAGAGGGATCACCAGATTTACCTTGTCCATATCGGTCAACCTGCACCCTGCAAAATACTCGAACTTAACTTCCACCAGTGTCAGGAAGCTGGCGAGTTTGGTAACCTTTCCCTTAAACGCCGGAATGCCACTCAGCCTTTCCTGCTTCTTCTGTCACTGTCAGGCGGATGGCAGTGAGGTCGATCTGCTCCGCAGTTCCCTTGATAACTTCTTAGCACGGCGGTCCCACCGTCGTTTCTTCTCTTCGCTCCAATCATCCTTGCGAGCGCCAAGAAAGCGAGTCAAATCAGGGAGAGAATCTGCATCATCATCGTCCGAGCTATCATGGTCAGAGTCCCCAGGATCTCCACCTGCTCCCGTAGTACCTGCGACAGGTGGTCCATTTCCACCTCCACTATGCCCGGTATTTCCACCTGGGGTTTCTCGGGGCTTATCATACACATCAAACCTTTCCTCCTGGCCATACTGATTCCCATCCTCGGGGGGGTTAGCCCCTGATGGTACTGATCCCGGTGGTGGAACAGGTGGTTGCCCACTCTCAGGAGTTGGGTTCGGAGCCGCCTGAGTT
>PYWC01000114.1:177425-247004 GCA_003182015.1 Tuber magnatum
TATTGAAAGGTAGGGTAACTCAGGACTTTGGGCAGGGTAACCCAAGCCTCATAGCAGGGTAACCTAGTCCTGAGGGTAGGGTAACCTTGTCCGATGTACAAGAAGACTCTCTCCAGTTACCCGCTCTATTCCGTCGCTGGAGATAGACACTTCTGACCTTTCTCCAGTTACCCTGCCTAGCTGAGTAACTGCCTCTTCCCGAGGTCGCTAAGTACGCTGACACCGCTCCTGGGTATACCCAGGTACCTAGGTACGTGACCAGCCTTCTGTTCCTTCTTGAAGCCCGGGCCATCGGGTCTCCATAGGTCAAGTACTTACTTGCCTGCCGGTTCCTACCAGTTCACCTCCTGGCTACCTGTATGGGTATAGGTTCTGTCTGCCATAGCTCATGTATGTTGGGTTGTTACACTTAATTGAGTGGAGGGTCAGGCTTAATGACATTAAGGTTTACCATTTGCTTTGCTCTTCCATCTGTATGAACTTTTGGCAATAAGTTTGCAGTTGTTCAGTGTAGTTGCAACCTAGGGATCCATCTTCCGCAGAGTGCGCCCCTTACACATAATACTATATACTCTCTAGCTCTCTGCCTAACTATAAGGTGTTTACAGAATATATAAGGAGCTATAAGTGCGGAGTTGATGTATATTCTCCAGATTGTTTGGAGTAAAACATACTAGAATTGATAGAGATACTGGAAGCTAACGGTAGGGGTGCCTGACGTAGGCTAGGATGGTACTGTGAACAATTAGGAGAGTTGTACACCTATGAAGCCTAAATACACCCCTATGCTGTAGTCTTGGAGAACACTAAATGCATGACTCTTATCATGACTCAGGTGGTTGTACCAATGCTGCTGATGAGTAGCACATATTGGATCACTACACCGGATACCCAATTGTAGCAGTCTTGATAGGCCCACACTTCGATAGAAGTAGATGGAAACAATAGACAAATGGAAGTCAAAAGATACTTGTATAGATGATGTGTATATAAGAATCCCCTTGTAAATAGTAGTCTCTCCCAGGTGACTTAACAGTTAGCTACATGCAACATACTAATATGTAAAGGTTTTCACTCTAGTGACTATAATAGAGATACACTATAGAAACTAAACTATATAAACAGAATACTGACTGGAGTCTTTCAATACATGCATAGCTATGGACGTACAGAAGAAGGGTCAAAAAACGCTTAGCAGAGAAGAGTGTGCCCGCAGTGTTGGAGTAAACTGAATAGAGAGTTTTTGATCTAAATTCTAACTACTTAAATCTATGTAAGAACTTGCCTTCTCTAACAGAATAAATATCCTCTCAAAACGTCAATTCAGTTGAGCATTTGGCTTAATGATATCAGCTTTTACTATTTACTTTACTCTTATATTTGTGTATAAACTTTTGATAATAAGTTTGAAGTTGTTCAGTACTGTCACAACCTTTGGATCCAGCTTTCTTGGGGAACTTCTATTACCATATAACACTTCTGAAATGGTACTACCCTTATACTGAATCATAAAGCCTTAATTTGTAAATATACAAATGTAACAATTAGAATACCAGAAGAATATAAATATAATTATAACTGCTAGTAAGTGTTGTAATATATTAAAACATTAATAAAATGTATTTCAGTAAAATGATTGAATTCAAGGTTTTATTTTCCCTGTTAGCCTACCCTAAATATACAAAAAAGCAATTTTCTGATTGCAAAATTACTCTACATGAATCTTTGGGTCTGCTATCAGTCAATAAGATAAGTATCTTGTATATATATACTTTTTAAAGTTATCAGAACCATAAATGTTGTTATTTCAATATATATCCATCATATATAAAGTTTGTTGATTATATTTCAAGTCGGGTTGTTGGAAATTTGCACAAGTACTAATAGCAGCATACAAACTTCGAAAGAAAATAAGTGTTCACAATAAGCTCTGGTATATAGTTTTCCATGATCTTAAAAATACTTCATGAAGTTAAGCTCCCAATAACAGAGCGGATAGAAAATTGCTTGATATTCTATTACCTCTAATGTTTTCCACACTTAGCACTTCCAAGCCTGACACTCTGGCTGGGAAGGGAGGACTACCCATGTACAACAGTTTGTATTTGTAGTGTATTTAGATACTGGATTGGGCTTTTTTTCACTAGGATTATTGCCTGAAATAGAATATTGAATAAGAAACCTCTGACTCTCAGACCACAAACTCTGTTCTTGTAGGACTATTCATAATCCTTATAAATAACTATCTGGTAATATCTTAGATTGCTCATATATAGTATATAGATTATCAGAATGGATATAGTATCCATTTCTCATAGGAAGTGTATTGTTCAAGTACCTTTAGTGTGATCACTTCTTGCTGGATATCAGCAGTGGTTGGGGAGTAACATATTCAGAGATACTATGGGTCATCACCTAGCTATAGGTCAGATACATTTAGAGTATTACAGTTATCAAAAGGGCAACAACACAATCAGAATAACTCCAATTACTCCACAATTGTAATTGAAGCTTCATGATACAAGGTTCAGTACGTTGTTCATGTTTTATTTGCATATGATTGATTGAGAAATGTAGAGAGAGACAAAGTATATAATATTGTACAAGGGCCTTCAAATCTAAATGTCTTGATTAGAATCCATAACATGGCTAATCAGATGCCTTGTAGAATAAGGGAGTTGTCTTATAATTCTCTGCTGTATATTACCTTTGTGATTTTGCAGCTAAAAAAGGTAAGCTATCGAAATCTAAGAGTCAGGAATATGGCATATACTTAGTAAATCAACCTTATTATTGCTATTCCTACCACCACTACAATCAGAGCCCTCCTGCTCTTCTGAATTACTATCACTATCCTCAATGGCTACTGCTTTCACATTTGACTTTCTGTTTCTTTTCTTATTGAGCTTTACAAGCTTCACTGCTTGTCAGTTCAATGATGCAGTTACCTTTTTAGCATCAAGTTCTTCATACTTGTAGTAGAGATGAACAAGTTGATTGATCCTAGAATGAGACCTCCCGTAGGCTGACAGTGATCTGGCTTGGTATGTAATGACCCAGTATATACATGAGCTGTAGCAGACTGAACCTACACCTATGCAGGTGGTCCTGAGACAGATGGGTAGGAACAGGAGGACAAACAAGGATTTGATACATAGAAGCCTGATGGTCCACATTCCATTATAAACATTAAAGCATAAACCCTTGAGAGGTGTTAGGATGCTCGAGAAATTGCCAAGGACAAGTTATCCAGCTTGGCTGGGTAACTGGACGGGTAAAGGGCAGAGAAGTCTAGCTCTACTATAGGGATGGAGAGCATAATAGGATAAGGTTACCCGGACCTCAAGAGTGGGTTACCTTACTCAGGGATCACAGATACCCAGCTTTGTAACTCGGGTTGCCCTGTCTAGGAACATGAGTTACTTTACCTGGCTATACAAAATCGCTCAGGCAGTGCGGGGGAAATGACAGGAATGTTTGTCACATGAAACCAGGAATAATGCTAGAATCTCGGATTCCAGGAGATGCTGTTGGGCGAGCTCCACAGCTCTGAGGAAGCTGTAAATTGAAGACAGTATTCCAATCATATGCCTCCGGCCCCACCTTGAGGCGTAGGCATCATGGGCAAACGGTTGTGTATTTGTATGCAGTTTAGCACAACGGTATCATTGAGGACCTGCTGGCCATACTGTATGTGTCACTGCTCTCTGGTTGACTGTAGGTCATGCACAGGATATATAACAGGGCATAGAGTGGCAGGTGAAGTACCTCCTCTAAGTTATTGGGAGTGAAATGGAAAAAAGCTGATAGGGTTAATAGGGGTTAACTGTGGGGCTCACGAAGATAGTCTCCGGTGGTGCTGGAGTAATGACCCAGCATACATGAGCTATGGCAGTCGGAACCTACACCCATACAGGTAGCCCTGAGGAGAACTGGGAGGAACCTGCAGGCAAGTAAGTACTTGACCTAGGGAGACCAGAGGGCCGAGGCTCCGAGATGAACAGAATTAACTGGCCAGGGACTTAGGTACCTGAGCACACCCAGGAGCAGTGTCAGCATGCCTCGAGATCTCTGAAGAGGCAGTTACTCAGCTAGGCCGGGTAACTGGAGAAAGGTCAGAAGTAACCATCTCCGGCAACAGAATAGGCAGGGTAACAGGAAAAAGTCATCTTGTCTGCCAGACAAGGTTACCCTACCCTCAGGACCAGGTTACCCTGCCATGGGGCTTAGGTTACCCTGCCCAAGGTCCTGAGTTACCCTACCTTTCAATATAAAGTCGATCGGGGAGTTCAGGAAAAATGACGGGAATATTTGTCATGTGAAGCCATGCATAATACTGGAATCTGGGGTTCTGGGAGAAGCTGTTAGTCGAGCTACACAGCTCCGAAGAAGCTGTGAATTGGAGACATTATTCCTATCATGCCCCTCCGGCCCTGCCATGTGGCCCGGACATCATGGGCAAACGGTTGCGTAGTTGTGTGCAGTCTAGCAAGGTAGAATCTTGGCAGACCTGCTGGGAACACCATATACATCACTGCCGTCTGGGCAATCCTAGGCTGTTCACAGGATATGCAAGGAGGCATAGGGTGGAAGGTGGAGTACCTCCTCTAAGTTGTTCGGAGTAAAAGGCACCGAAACTGACAGAGTTAGTGGGAGTTAACCGTAGGGGTCCCGAAGGTAGTCCCAGGTGGTGCTGGGGCAAGCGGGCGAGTTTTACACCTATCAGGCCCAAATGTGTTGGCAATACCATAGTCTCTGTAAGGGAAGTGTAGAGGTACTAAAAGCATGATTCCTACCACAGGTGAGGTGGATCTAAGATGGTGGTTGTGGGTAGCACCCATTGGGGCACTATAGGACCGCCATATCCTGCGGATGACACCGGAAGCCTGGGGGTTGTAAATAGTAGATAGATAATTCACTGACGGTGGACTTCGGGGTCGTGTAGAGACCAATGCATATGTGAAGGGTGTAACAGATAGTCTGGTTCATCAGGTGTCTTCATAGTTGGCCACTGGCAAGGCACCAATGCGAAGAACCTTTCGCTCTGGCAGGCAAAATGGGGATACACCGCAGAAACAATGACCATAAGAGATGAATGCCGACACCACTGTGTCAACACATCCATGCCGAACGCTGTTCAAGCAGATGTGTTAGACTACTCTTAGCAGAGAAAGGTGTGCTCAAATGGTTGAAGTAAACTGTTACACATAAGATGAACTGGCATAGCGTAATGGGCATGTCACATGATTATTGGCAAAAGGTCACGTGTTCGACCCCAGGGTCCGTCGGAGGATTTGGAGAATGAGTTAATTTCTACCAATACGACGGCGGCACAAAACTCGCATTTGTGCCACCACCGAAGGTCGCCAACCAAGGGGTTTTCGCTGAATTCTCAAGAGAGGACTCTCGGCTATCCTGACAAGGTCAAACGAACTAAATTGGTTGCTTGGTTGTGAAGATAAACGCATGCAAAGATCTCTCAGCTGCGCCAACAGACCGATGCCAACCGGGGGGAGGTCGGCTACTCCGATAGGAGTCCCCAGCTGCCATGAGGGCAGTAAGACCGAATTTCAAGTCCGTTGGTGGAGGAATGCAGAGGAAAAACCTGATGAGGGAAGGACGGCCAAGAGAGGATCGTTCACCAACGCCCAGAAGCATGACAAGGTAGAGTCAGTTGAGGACCTACCACGTGAAGAAACCAACCCTGAGCGCCATGAGGCTGGACAGCCGTTGGTGCGATAAGATAGGAGCATGCATCCTGCAGGTTGATGCAGACGGATGAGAAATCCACCTACATTGATAAGTCTGTCATCGGAGCTGATCACTCCGTATGCAGAGAAAGGACCAGTAGCCGCTTGCCACAGTGAAGGGGTTCAAGTGGCTGTGATTAGCACCAAGGCAGCGAGGAGAGGGGTAGGACACCCTCGCCACTGCTCAGGGAAATCAGAGTCAAGCGGAGTAAAAGTTTTCAGGGTCTACGACGTTCGCATGCAGAAAGAGTCGGAGAAATAGATAGGCTGCGAACACCCAGACACGGAATATAAATATCGAGGTGCCTCCCACGCTTTATAGATCATCAGCGACGGAGAACAGATCTTATCAATATATTTGTTCTACGATACAAACTACCATTTCCTCTTGACATTCTAAGTGAGCCTTCCTAGAAATCACTGCGTCACGTATCGGGCCTTAGTCCAGACTCGCTTGTTCTTAGAGTTGACTATCGCCTAACACTATATTGATATCTTCTACACCACTGAGGCTCACTACCACCTCTTTCAAGGAGCCTGAAAGACAGGTTATCTAAAGCCCTGAACCATCTATTTCAACTTTACCTCCAACGAAACCTACACCTTTACCAGATCGAGTTTGATCTCACCATAAGCGAAGTCTTTGACGACGAAAATGTTCCTTTCTGGTTCACTGAACACGGGATCAAGTGGGCCCTTAAACACCTCACACTCATAGAAAGACAAAAAAGGATGTCACAACCAAGGATCGAAGAAGGGTCAGAAGATTCTAGCGACACTGAGATGCTGCGTGCAGAGAAACAGCAGCGGCTAATTTCCGCATGGGGACCGGGCCAAGATAGCCCCTATCCACTCCCACCACCACCTCCCGGAGATAACATCCCACCACTACGCCTAGGTTCCACCCCCACACCACGGAAGCCGTCGGGGCCATCAGTACCCTGAGGATCGACGCAAAGCGTCACCAAAAGATGAAGCAGGCAGAGGTCACGCTCTGGGACCCCAACCCCCTCATGCACTACCAATTTCGATGCTTTCGCTGCATACATTGGAACGCTGATCGGACAGTGGGACCGCAGCGTCACCCAAACCCAGAATGACTAAATGGTCGCATACGGGACACTGTCTGACGAGGGGAAAGAGACGGCAGAGGGCCGTGCTCAAGTAAGAGAGCGACTGCTGAATGGGGAGAAGTTGGTTGGAGAGGAATTGGCCCTTTGGCAGACCAGGAGTAGGAAACTGGAAGGAGAGGTAGTAGCCAAGACCACCAGGTTTAAGGGGGTGATCGAAGCCGCACTTGCTCACATGGACAAGCGATCGGAACAACAGGCAGTGGTCAGCGGATAGCTGCACCAGGACCTGGGACGCACCATCCAAGAATCGGTAAGTAGAAACCAAGAGCTCTACATAGGACTGGGTACACTCCGGAAGGAGTTAGACGAGGAATGGCGACGTCGGGGAACCCGGGAGCTACAGTTTTTTACCGCACTACCGACGCTGGACCAAAAGGTAACAACTGGGCTTAGGGACATGCAACAAAGCATGACCCAGATGTTCACCCAGTCAACAAGAGAAATGACAGCACTGGTGCAGACCGCGTTGGGCTCGCAACAGGGGGGGTCAACCTACGACGGAGAAACCAGGCGAGAACGATCAGGGCTGTCCCAACAAGACCAGTGAAAGGAACGCGCGGAACAGAATACCCGGCCAGAGACCATACAGAGTGGCTGAGGAGACACCGCAGCACCGCCCAATGTCGCCAGGGGGGCGGGAGACCCAGACCCGGGAGACGATGGATCGGATAACAGGGGAGAAGGACCGAGCCGCCGGCCGGGGCCGTTGGCCCTGGGAAGGCCAAGGACAGCTAAGGGAGAGGAGGAACATTAGATGATGTTGCAGTTGGCCAAGGAGTTGGCCCGACACACTGCGCTACATCAGAAAAAGCCCGCCGACCCCGCATTCGTATACGAAGCAAAGTCCTACCAGGATATAAAGCCCTGGCTGCACAAGTGCCAGGACTACTTTAGCCGAAATCCCATGCTATGGATAGAGGATAAAGATAGGATTATCTATGCCTTGGGAAGGACGAAGGGTGCCGATGTGACACCCTTCAGCAATTGGTATAGGAAGAGCATGGAAGGGCTCGAAAGGTATGCTGCTCGTCCTGAATTGCTAACGTGGGAACAGTTTCGGCACGAGATCATCATCCGATTCTCACCGATCGATGAGGACTGGAAAGCTTTGGCACAGATGGCAAAAATCAAGTACGAGAAGGACATGGACAAGTACCTTCTCCAGATGGAAAGCTTGAACATCAAGGCCAAGCTTCAAGGAACGGCGTGGAGGAAGATAGTCGAGGACTGACTACCAGAGGCGATACGGAGACGGTTGTCTTATAAACGATACAACACCAACGCCGAATGGCTAGAGCACCTTCGAGCGGTCAGAAACCAGGAAGAGGCATTCCTCGACAGCAAGCGGCAACGGCGAGACAACCCGTCCAATTCGTCGAGTTCTTCCGGGCCCCTAAAATGACGCCGGGAGGACAGAGAAAAGGAGCCCAAGCGAGGAAAGAAGAAGGGCGACCTAGCAGGTTCCAGAGGAAGACGGCACCTGGGAACTTCAAGTCAGCAAGGTTGGCCCAAACCAACAAATCGACCAAGATCCCCGGGGTAGAGCATACCGACTGGAAAAGGGCTCACGAAGGAATACCCCAAAACTTGGTCNTCAAGTCAGCAAGGTTGGCCCAAACCAACAAATCGACCAAGATCCCCGGGGTAGAGCATACCGACTGGAAAAGGGCTCACGAAGGAATTTCCCAAAACTTGGTCGACCAACGCTGGGAAAACAAACGCTGCACCCGGTGCGGACTCACCAACCACAAGTGGGGAGCTTGTAGGAAGGGAGCCGTTGTCGCAACAATAGGACAGCGGAAAGCAGTGAAGTCTAGACCCCGAAACATGGAGGTTCGGAATACCGC
This sequence comes from Tuber magnatum, assembly GCA_003182015.1. NCBI lineage: Eukaryota > Fungi > Ascomycota > Pezizomycetes > Pezizales > Tuberaceae > Tuber > Tuber magnatum. The sequence goes on from PYWC01000114.1 coordinate 186,156, forward strand.
CCTAAGGCTAGCGGTGAACCAAACCCATGTGCCACCAGCACCTAGACTTTGGGAGTTCTCGGATCAAGAAGGGGGATAGATCAGACAACCGGGAGCCCTGTATAAAAACCACGATCTACGTTCTGAGCTAGGGCAACGGCTTAGTCAAGAATGTCGGCGAACCGCACTGACTGGGTTCTGAGCGTGGGCAAGGACGGAAGTGTGAAAGGTATACAAAAACGTGTATAGTGGAGAAGGTTAACCCATCTCAGTGGGATGGAATCAAGAATGACCCCCGACCTGGACACCGGACGGCAAGACTTTATACTCCTCCCTGAGTAGGGAAGGTTCAAACCTGGCACGTGTGAAAACGGGGCTGTTGTGGGGGGCAACTCAGGGCATCCTAACTCTTTCCTCTAAAGGTCATGCACGGGAAATGAGTCAGGATAGCGCAGGACCACCTGAAGGCGCTCACCCAGTCCCAGGATGGCACCACCGGCGACGGCGAGTGGGTAGGCTACAGGTTGATAGGCGAGACAAAGGACAGTGTCCTCGCCTTAAATCGTACGCAACAGCAGGAGTCGGACACCTAAGGCCGGGTTACAAAGGTCGCTCCCTCATCTCTGCACTGGTGGCATAGACCGGTATGATTAAATATCGTTATTGAGGGGAAAGAAGATAAGAAAGAAGCCGCACACCAAAGTGACCAAGTTTGTCTGAGGAGGCTTGAATGGCCGAAATTGTGTGGGCACAATAACAAACACCCAAGATTATTGAATGCCCCGAAAATGTCCAGTAAACAAAGACAGGGTAACCCTCCGGGGTAACCAAAAAGAGAGAAAACTCAAGTCCCGACACCAACACATTACGAGTGCCCTCAGGGCACAGCATACCTACGAATACAAGGAGAACGAGTACCAATTCGCGTGTTATTAGACTCAGGCTCACAGATCTTTGTCATACGCGACGCGCTAGTCCAAAAGCTGGGACTAGCAATGATAAGACGGAGTATCCTAGTTAGTATAACTGGGTTTGACGGAGCACAGTCCCAAAATGCGGGAAGGTACTATATGACCCCTATCATGCTGGAAATAGGGGCTAACCGACATTGTTCGGAAATTACCTGTGAAGTCATGAGCCAGGGGATCCATGACTTAATAATACCTTTCGGTTGGTGGCATCGCCAACATCCGCTATCATTCATCGAGGATGCGAGCCATTGGGAATTCCCGGCGAAGCAGTGTAAGGAGCACCTGGAACCAGAGGATGAAGGAATCTGCATTGAGTGGGACGAGACAGTAGCCTCGGACCCCGCAGCCAGATACGTGGGCCGAATTTCAGGCCCAGATGACCTCGAGGCAGTAGTGATGGAGATTCTGCCAAAACCCTACCCGGAGTACGCTGATCTCTTCCTGCCTCAGGCAGCGGAACGGCTCCCAAACCACAATACCTTTGATCGTGGGATCAAGGTAGTTAAAGGCGGGAAGCCCCCATGGGGGCCAATAAACCCGTTGTCCGAAAAGGAACTACGGGCATTGCCAGAATACCTAGACAAAATGCTGCGCGAGGGAAAGATAACCCCAAGCCAGTCACCCGCACGTGCACCAATATTATTTGTGCCGAAACCTGATGGAAGGTTGAGGCTATGTGTAGACTACCTCGGGCTGAACAAGGTCACCATCGCCAACAAGTACCCACTACCGCTCATGAGTGAACTCAGAGACCAAGTAGTCGGGTCGCGTATCTTTGCCAAGTTGAACCTAAAAGACGGGTACCACCTGATACGCATAAAAGAGGGGGACGAGTAGAAAATGGCCTTCCACACTCGGTACGGTCTTTACGAGTATCGAGTAATGCCGTTCGGGCTGGTAAACACGCCTGCCACCTTCCAAGAGATGATGCACGTGGTTCTGAGAAGATTCCTAGTCTTGGGAGTAGTCCTATATATCGACGACGTGCTAATTTACTCCAAGACCGAGGAGGACCACATCAAGTTGGTGAAGGAGGTATTAACCGAGTTGCGGAAATACCGCTTAGCAGTGTCTATCACTAAATCAGTATTCCACACCAAAACGGTGGAATTTCTGGGATACATAGTATGGATGGATGGGATCACCATGAGTGATCAAAAGGTCAAAGCCATAAGGGAATGGAAGAGACCTGAGTCCGTAAAGGACATAAAAGTTTTTGTGAGATTTACAAATTTCTACCGAAGGTTTATTAAGAACTTCTCCGGAACTTGTAAACCCATAACGGAACTATTGAAAGGCGACCCGAAGGGCTTTGCCTGGGGAAAGGAGCAGGAGGAGGCTTTCGAATTCCTGAAGGAACAGTTTATGACTGCGCCAATCCTGGCACACTTCCACCCAGACAGAAACACGGTGGTGGAAACAGATGCTAGTGATTTTGCGCTAGGGTGCGTCCTATCACAATACATTGAAACAAGGCTGCACCCTATAGCATTTCACTCCCGAAAGCTCAACTCGGCAGAACGCAACTACGACGTCCACGATCAAGAGTTGCTCAACATAGTTGAGGCATTCAAGGAATGGCACCACTACCTCGCAGGAACAAACGAACCTATCACGGTGTTTACAGACCATCAGAATCTACAATACTTCCTTACGACCAAGGCCTGGAGTGCCAGGCGAATAAGGTGGGCACAGAAGTTAGCAGATTTCCACTTCAAGATCGTGTACCGACCAGGATCAGGTGGTGGGAAACCGGATGCACTGAGCAGACGGCCAGAGTACCGTCCCGAGGGGGGAGCTGCACAAAGCCAGAATCTCTCAATTCTAAACCCCGCACATTTTAACCAGGTTATGGTTATAGTGGTAGGACAAGAGGAGGGACCTGGCCTAAGTCAGAACACACCCGAACCGGAGTACATCCGAGCTATGAGGTTACACCCGGAGGCTCAAATTCCGACAAGGGGCTCATGCAAAGCGGCAGGACACGACATCTACGCGCTGGAAGAAGCAGTAGTGCCTGCTCGCGGACAAGCGACAGTAGCCACCGGAATAGCCTTAGCATTACCAGTGGGAACCTACGGCCGAGTAGCTCCAAGAAGTGGCCTTGCCGCCCGCCATGGCATCATGGTTGGGGCGGGAGTCACTGACAGGGACTACCGAGGAGAGGTAAAGGTGTTACTGTTCAACCTGAAGGACCAGCACTCCCACGTGGGGAAAGGCGAACGAGTTGCGCAGCTCGTAATAGAAAGGATTCACGATGGGGAACTCCTTGATGTGATGGAACTGGAGGACACAGAGAGGGGCCAGGATGGATTCGGAAGCACAGGAACCAGTCCAGTCGAAACCCAGACCAAAACCTGTCAACTAAGAGAAGAAAGCGGGCTAAACCCATACTTCGATGAATGGGATCAGGGATGACATGAGGCCCTGACGACGGAAGAAACCGTACTGACCAATGCAGTGGTGGTCAAGACGACGGCAAAGAGGTTTGACGCCCAATTCCTAAGACAGGTGGAGGAGAAGGGAGAGGCAGACCAGGACTGGAAAGTGAGGAAGAAGGAGTTGGAAAGACTCCGAGATGAAGGAAAAAGTATGCCGACGCATTGGTCTATGGAGAATGGCCTCCTATATTACAAGGGACGGCTGTTTATTCCAAAGGACGAGGCCCTGCAAAAGCTGATTGGTCGAAGCAGCCACGACTCCAGGGTCGCTGGGCACTTCGGCCAGGAAAAGACAGTGGAAATCATAACCAGGGACCTATACTGGAAGGGGCTTGTGGAATGGGTCAATGACTATGTGCGGTCATGTGATCAGTGTCAACACAACAAAGTGCCACGGCACGCGAGGTACGGGTTTCTACAGCCATTAGAAATACCCTACGAGCCGTGGACCTCCATCTCTGCCGACTTCATAACGCAGTTACCGGAGTCAGAAGAGAACAGTCAAATCATGGTAGTAGTCGACCGCTTCACCAAGATGGCCCACTTTATAGGGCTAAAAGAAAATGCGACGGCAAAGGACGTAGCCCAGGTGTTCCTCCGGCAAGCATGGAAACTACATGGGCTGCCGACGGAAATCATCTCGGATATGGACGCAAAGTTCGCAGGAGAATTTTGGCAGTCCCTCTACAAACTCTTAGGTATTAAGCGGAAGATGTCAACGGCATACCATCCTCAAACAGACGGGCAGACAGAGAGAACCAACCAAGTGCTGGAAGGCTATCTCCGAAGCTTCCTCAACTGCGATCAGGATGACTGGCACCAACTGCTCCCGTTAGAGGAGCATGCCTACAATAACTCCATTGCGAGTGCCCACGGACTCACTCCGTTCTATGCGAACTATGGATACTACCCACAGACGGAGTGGGTGAAGGAGCAAGAAGCTCGAAACCCAGGGGCTACCACATATGCTCACTGGATGAAAGAAATACATGGACAGGCGATGGCCACATTAAAGGCAACCAGAGAAGCAATGGGACGGTACCACGACAAGAAAGTAAGACCACAGCCAAACTTTCAGGCGGGCAACTTGGTAATGCTTAATGCCAAGAACATCGGTACCAAACGACCCTCCAAAAAGCTTAGCCCAAAATTGTATGAGCCCTTCAAAATCCTGGAGCCACGCAGCAACTGAGCTTCAAGTTGGAAATCTCGGAACGCTGGAAGATACACCCCGTCTTCCATGTATCATTGTTAGAGCCTTATCGGACATCCGTTCGACTGGCTCCGGAACAACCTCCCGGAGTGCCAGAGGAGATAGATGGCGACTTGGAACGGGAGGTTGAAAAAATGGTCAAAAGCGAGGTCATTTCGTACCCTCACAGGGTTCACCGATGCATTAGGAGGATCCGTGAACTTAGGTACTTTGTAAAGTAGCGAGGGTGTTCGGAGGAGGAAAACACCTGAGAGCCACCTGAACATTTGGGACATGCGGCGGGGTTGGTAGAAGGGTTCCACAGAGAGAACCCGGAGATGCCGCGGATATAGAGGAAGGATGGCAAGGAAAGCTTTTCCTAGGTATGGCCAAGCAAACACGCGCAGGTTTTTCACCCTATCTTGCCAAGTCCTTAAAGGAGGTTAATTTGTACACTATTAGAAGAATAGAGTTCTAGAGATTCGGGCCAAACTCTTAGAGAGGGAAGCTCGTGTTACACATAAGACAAACTGGCATAGCGTAATGGGCATGTCACGTGATTATTGGCAAAAGGTCACGTGTTCGACCCCAGGGTCTGTCGGAGTATTTGGAGAATGAGTTAATTTCTACCAATACGACGCCGGCACAAAACCCGCATTTGCACCACCACCGGAGGTCGCCGACCAAGGGGTTTTCGCAGGATTCTCAAGAGAGGACTCTCGGCTATCCTGACCAGGTCGAACGAACTAAATCGGTGGTTTGGTTGTGGAGATAAACGTATGCAAAGATCCCTCAGCTGCGCCAACAGATCAATGCCAACCGGGGGGAGGTCGGCTACTCCGATAGGAGTCCCTGGCTGCCATGAGGGCAGTAAGACCGAATTTCAAGTCTGTTGGTGGAGGAATGCAGAGGAAAAACCTGATGAGGGAACGACGCCCAAGAGACGATCGTTCACCCACGCCCAGAAGCATGACAAGGCAGAGTCAGTTGAGGACCTACCGCGTGAAGAAACCAACACTGAGCGCCACGAGGCCGGACAGCCGTTGGTGCGATAAGATAGGAGCATGCGCCCTGCAGGTTGATGCAGACGGATGAGAAATCCACCTATATTGATAAGTCTGTCGTCGGAGCTGATCACTCCGTATGCAGAGAAAGGACCAGTAGCTGCTCACCACGGTGAAGGGGTTCAAGTGGCTATGATTAGCACCGAGGCAGCGAGGAGAGGAGTAGGACACCCTCCCCACTGCTCGGGAAAATCAGAGTCAAGTGGCGTAAAGGTTTTCAGAGTCTACGACGTTCGCACGCGGAAAGAGTCGGAGAAATAGATAGGCCGTGAACACCCAGACGCGGAATATAAATATCGAGGTGCCTCCCGCGCTTTATAGATCATCAGCGACGGAGAAGAGATCTTATCAATATATTCGTTCTACGATACAAACTACCATTTCCTCTGGACATTCTAAGTGAGCCTTCCTAGAAATCACTTCGTCACGTATCGGGCCTTAGTCCAGACTCGCTTGTCCTTAGAGTCGGGTACCGCCTAACATAAACTGATGGCAGAGTTTCTGGTATAAGAAAAAATTCCCTGAAAGTCTATGCGAAAGCTCTCCTACTCCAACGATCAATCTTCTCTAGACCTTAATTCACTGCAGTGTCAGGCTTAATGATATCAAGTTTGACCCTTTACTTTACTCTAACATTTGTGTGAACTTCTGGCAATAAGTTTGAAGTTGTTCAGTGCAGTTGCAATCTTAGGATCCATCTTGCTAGGGGTACCCCCATTACACTTGTGAGTCTGGTTACCCTGCCACATGAGTCAGATTACCGTGTCAAGCACCATGAGTTGCCCTACCCTGCACTATAACGTCTCCTAGCAACTTTGAAAAAATTGACCCAAGTGTTTGTCTCACAAAACTATATATAATCCCTGAATCTAGAATTCTCTGGGATGCTATTGGTTGGGTTATACAGCACTGATAAAGCTGTAACCTGAGAACATTGTTTCCGCCATAGCCCTCCAGTTCCCCCATAAGTCCTGGACATCATGAGCGAATATTTGTAATGACCCAGCATACATGAGCTATGGCAGACTGAACCTGCACCCTTGTTTGTAGCCCTGATAGAGACTGGTAGAAACAGAAGGGCAAGCAAGAGTTTAACCCACAAAAGCCCGATAGTCTGGGGTCCATTATGAACAGTAAAGCATACACTTTTGGGAACTGTTAGCTTACTCAAGAACTTGCTGAGGACAGGTTATCCTGCATGGCTGGGTAACTGGATGGGCAAAGAGGAGAGAAGTCTATCTCCGCTATAGAAATAGACTAAGTAATAGGGTAAAGTTACCCTGATCTCCCAAGTAGGTTACCCTACCCAGGGATCACAGTTACCCTGCCTTGGGCGTCAGGTTGCCCTGTCCGGGAACTTGAGTTATCCTAACTGGCAATATGAAGTCACCCAGGGAGTCTGAAGAAAATAACTGTAATGTTTGTTACAGGAAGCTATGCAAAATACTGGAATCTGGAGTTCTGAGAGATGCTATTGGGTGAGCTAGGCAGCTCCGAAGAGGCTGTAATTTGGAGACATTATTCCTATCATGCCCCTCCGGCCCTTCCTGGAGGCCTGGACATCATGGGCAAACAGTTGTGTAGTTGTGCGCAGTCTAACAAAAGGGAATCCTTGTAGGCCTACTTCCAACACCGTATGCATCGTGGCTGTCCGGTTGACTAGAGGCTGTTCCCAGGATATACAAGGGAATATAGGGTGGAAGGTGGATTACCTCCTCTAAGCTGTTCGGAGTAAAACGGGCCAAAGCTAATGGAGTTAACCAGAGTTAACTGTGGGGGTCCCAAAGCTAGCCCCACGTTGTGCTAGGACAACCAGAACAGTTTCATACTCATTAAACCTGCATGTATTCCAAACGCCATATGCTATGTAAGGGAAGTGTAGAGGGACTAAAAGGATGATTCCTGGTGCAGGGAAGGTGGATCCGAGATAGTGGTCTTGGGTAGTGCCCATTGGAGAACTCCATGACTACCATATCCTGCAGAAGACACTGGAAGTCTATGAGTCATAAATAGTAGATAGATAATCCACTCACTGTAGATTCCAGGATCACATATAATTAATACATATGGGAAGGGTATCATAGATAGTCTGGTTCTTCAGGTGTCTTGACCGTTAGCCACTGGCAAGGCACCGATGTGAAGAAGTTTTCACTATGGTAGGCAAAATGGAGATGAACTGCAGAAACGATAACTATATAAGATGAATGCCTACTAGAGTATGTCGACACCTGTATGCCTAAAAGGTGTGCAAGGAGACATGTCAGATCACCCTCAGCAGAGAAGGGGGCGCTCAAATAGTTGGAGTAAACTAATGTGAGAGTTTCTGGTATAAGATAAAACTACTTGAAAATCTATGCAAGAACTCTTCTATTCCAACAATCAATCCTGTCGAGACCTTAATCTAGTGAAGTGTCAGGCTTAATGACATTAAGTTTTACCCTTTACTTTACTCTTATATTTGTGTGAACTTTTGGCAATAAGTTTGAAGTTGTTTAGTCTGGTCACAACCTTGAGGTCCACCTTCCTAGGGGTGCTCCCATTACAACATTTGTGTAGTTGAGTGCAATCTAGCTAAAGAGTGCCTTTAGGGATGTGCTCATAATATCATATATGCTCTGGCTATCTGCTCAACCATAGGCTAGTCACAGGATATGTGGGGGAGTATTGCTAAGAAGGTGAAGTACCTTCTCTAAGTTGTTCAGAGTAAAACAGACCAGAAATGATAGAGACAGCAGAGGCTAACTATCAGGATCCCTGGTGTAGCCCTAGGTGGTATCAGGGATAACCAGGAGGGTTTTACACCTATCAAGCCTAAACATGCCTCTATATAACAATTCCTACCAATCCACTCCCCCCTTACATGGCCAATGATATCTTAGCCCTGAACATTCAAGACTAGACTTCCTTTTCTATATCGGATAGCAAAGCACTCAAGGCTCCTATCTGATGCCTTGTTCACGAGAGCATGTATGCAGAGTTGTCACTTAGATGACGAATAAAGTAGTAAAGTTATTGGTAAGAAGACACAATGATGATAGCATACAGAGCTTATCCTCTTGGGTCCTAGTGACCCCTTTTATATTTACTCTTCACACCCACCCTAACCCTGTGACTCATGCCCCCAAGTCACCTGCCATAGTTATGCATACTAAGTGTGCTACATGCATGAGACCCATGACTTACTTATCGAGTCATGTGCGAAACTTATTACATCATACCACTCGCAACTACAAGTCATTTAACTCTATCAACCAATTATAACATACTAGTGACTCACAACTGTGAGTTGTGCAAGACCCCATGACCCTAACTGTGTATTATAGTGCAAAAGCCTAACTAATCTGCCTTGCCAGTAAGCCTTACAGGTTAGTCTAACCCAGTCCTCCAAACATCCCATTCTGAGTCTTTTATGATTTAACCAAACTCACATCCCGGTCACTATTTGTGATACCCTATACTATAGCCAAAGTGAGGGAAGTTTGAGAACACTAAAAGTAAGATTCTTATCATGACTGCAGTGGTTTCATGTGTGGTAGTCATATGTAGCACCCATTGGATCACCACATTGGACACCCTACTAGGGGAGTCTCAGTAGACCCTTGGCTTAATAGAAGTGGATAGAATGTATAGACCAGAGGAGCTACTCGAGGCTTGCATAGATTAAATACATATGAGAAGGTGTTTGTATATTACTAGGTCATCTCAGTTGTCTTCACTATTAGCCACTAGCAAGTCACCAATATGAAGAAGTTTTCACTCAGGCTACCATAATTGAAATGAGGTACAGAAACTGCACTGTATAAGGAGGTCACCAACTAGAGTGTCTGTCGATATGCACATACTTACAGGAATATGGAAGAAGTATCAAACAACCCTTAGTGGAGAAAGGTATGCTCCATCAGTTGTAGTATAATAAAGTGGAAGTTTTTGGCATAAATTCTAACTACTTAAATCTATATAAGAACTGTCCTACTCTAACCATCAATCCTCTCCAGACCTTAATCGAGGGACATGTCAGGCTTAACAATATGAAGTTTTACCATTTACTTTACTCTTACATTTCTATGAACTTTTGGCGATAAGTTTGAAGTTGTTCAGTGCAGTCACGACCTTGGGATCCACCTTCCTAGAAGTGCCTCTGTTACACTGCCATAATTGAGCCATACCACAGAAACTGAGCTCTATAAGAAAATCATCGACCAGAGTGTATGTCCACACATGCATACCTACAGGGATGTGAATGAAGTACCCAACAACCCTTAGTAGAAAAGAGTATACTTCAGCAGTTGCAGTAAACTGATTTGGAAGTTTCTGGCATAAATTCTAACTACTTAAATCTATACGAGAACTCTTCTACTCCAACACAATCAATATCCCCTCTGGACCTTAATTGAGTAAAGCATTTGGCTTAACGCCATTAAGTTTTACCATTTACTTTACTCCTACAACTATGTATGAACTTTTGTTGATAAGTTTGAAGTTGTTCAGTATAGTCACAACCTTTGGGTCCAGCTCCCTTGGTATGCCCCTATTATACTCTGATATATAAAGATCATAATTAGAGTTATATGCTTAGGGCCTCTCTATTGGCCTGCCAGAAGAGCTGATACACTGTGCCTACCCCTATGGACACTCTACCTGAGGCAGCTTACTTTTTCTTTTTGTTTGACGTTGTACCAAAGATTTTCCTACTACTTTCTGCTTTTCCAATAGTTAGTATTTTCCTTTTTTTCCCCTTCCTTACATTGAAGGGGTTTGATTTGAGCTTCTTCCTGGAGAGTGAGATGTACAGTCGTGTCCGTTAAATAATTACATCCCCGGGCAACAACCATGACAACCACAATCAACCAATTCAACCACAAAAAAAAAAAAGATACAAATTCAATTAAGAAATAGATGAAAGTAAATATCATAAGCTCCAAAGAAATCCTGCTACCATTTTGTGTGACCCCCATCTGCATCCAAAACAGCCTGAATTCTCTCAGGCATCCTCTCTATCCAAGCATCCAATGTCCCTTGGGGAATTAAATCCCACTCCTCCTTTGCTGCCTGAAATAATTCAGCAGCACTATGAGGCCTTCTCTCCAGTCTGGAGAATCGCTTGGTAAGGGCTCTTTTGAGTAGAGCCCAGGTGTTCTCAATAGGATTGAGATCTGGTGAGTTGGGTGGCCAAGGAAGTTTTTTGTAACCACAGTCTGCCTCCAATTTTCGATTTTCCTCACCACCATGCCAGGAGGCATTGTCTGCAGCTAGGTAGATGTTGTCAGAAGGTCTATCCAGACCTTCTATAAAAGGGATGAGGTATGGCTGGTGGATTTCAGTTGCATATTGGTGGGAATTGAGGCCAAGTCTGTCTCTTTTGCTGGTCCTTTCCTCCTCCCCCCTCTTTCTCACAAGAATTAACTCAGTCCTGCCACCCTTCATGATTGCAGCATACACCCCAATACTAGTCCTCCCAGACTTAAAGCTAGGCTTTAAGTTTTTTTCTTCCAACTCTTCACCAGCTCTTACTCTGACCCTCCTCCCAGCCGGATTTGGATCATAAATAATAGTGGCTTCATCAACAAAGACAACCCAATTCCATGCCCCTTTCCAGTTCTTCCTTCTCCTAGCAAACTCCTTTCTCTTCTCCTTTTGTCCTTTCCTCCAAAAAGGCTTTTTCCTAGGTATCAGAAGCCTGAAACCAGCTTCAGATATGATCTTATCTATAGTGGTTCTGCCAAGGCCAATATTCGCTTTTTGGGTAATGTCGCGTAATGCTAAATGAGGCTCAGCATCAATAATTGCCTCTACCGCTCTTCTTTTGGTGTCCGTAATCTTGGTGGGTCGGCCTTTCTTGGAAGCATAATGGGTGTTTCCCCCTCTTGAATTGGCTCTTTGGACAACCTTGGCAACAGTCTCCTTGCAGACCCCAATAGCCTTAGCTATTTTATTATAACCCATATTGGTATGCTTATGCAGGGCATAGATTTGCTGATTCCTGTCTTCTTTTTCTCTTCGGGTATGTGGTAGTGCCATGGTGGGTGATGAGGTGGGGGAGAGGTGTCGTTGCACCGTTGCCAGGCAGGGGTGTAATTATTTAACGGACACGACTGTACCATTGGGCCCATATAAGAGGGTCTTGGGGTGGTGGCTTTGTCTTTGTCGTGCACTGGGTGTTTTGGAATTAAGACTTTTTGTACAGCATACTGCAAGCTGCATACACATTTTTGCATTATAAGCAATAAACATAAGATTAAGTAAATAATTTATCCTTCTAGCCTACAAAAGTATTATAACAAATATCGAACTGGGAACTCCATGTCTAGCAAGTAAACCCCCGTGGCCCTTTGTATACTAACAGGCATGCCGCTATCGTACACTCACACCAGGACGGGGCCTCATAACACCAAGTGTAAAACCCAATATCGGATCACCATCAATCACTCGTTCCGCCTGTCTACCGCTCCCCCCTCCTTCCAACCCTGTAACTGATGAGTCAGCTCTACGATGATACCGGCTCCAAGTGTTCTTAAGGGTAATTACTTGGATCTGTTGCGGATAACAACCGGAGGACTTGTTAGGCATGCTTCTACATCTGATATCCGGAATTTTTCCCCTTTCGCTTATTCTCTAGGCCTGCTCTGGAACTCATCCCTGCTCGTCCCTTATCAATTTAGGCTTCGGTTGTTGTGTTATCTCAAATCTACATCCGGCCGTTGCGTTTGGTGTGGCGAAAGTAGGCGATGGCCGGGACCCCTTGCTTAGGGATTTTATAGACTAGTTCACTCTCCGAGAGAGCATACCAATGCCTTCTTTGTACCAAACATTGCCTTCCACACAACGCCCGAAGACTGCAATATCGCGCAAGTTCCCGCCAAGTTCACAATCCACCAAGAGAAAAGAGGAAACAATGGATAATTAAGTTATGATACCAGCATTAATACTATATCCCCTTGATCCGCTCTCCAGCCTGATGCCACACTCCACTCGGGCCTACAAGCCGCGTTCAACCTAATGCACACATCAAAGCACAAACATCTCACCCTCCACTTCGTATGGATTATTTCCATGAGGATCGGAGAAAAAGACCAAGAAAAACTACAATACAAAGAGTACCCCCTCCTCTCTACCGCAGACGAACGGTAAAAAACAAAGAACTTTTATTACCACCGAATCCCCCCCCACCCGATTTCCATGCATTGCGAGGAAGGGAAGGAGGGAAAGCATGACCCCTCATGTAAATCACTTTTGTTCTCCGCTGTTTTTGGCTGGGACGGGAGGCGATGCGTCGGTCTCGGGATCGACGGAAGCAGAGGGATTGTCAGCGGGGGGTTCGGCAGGGGAAGCGGTGGGTTCGGTAGGAGCGGCAGGAGAGGTAGCGGCAGTAGGGATGGCGACGGTGGCTGGTTCGATGGTCTCGACTGTTCCATCGGGCTGACCAGTCATTGCAGCCCCCTTCCGTTCTTCGGTTTCCTTAGGTTCCTCCGTTGCCTTTGGTTCTTCCGCTGCCTTGGGTTCCTCAGACGACTTGGGCTCCTCAGATGACTTGGGCTCCTCCGCCGCCTTGGGTTCCTCAGATGCCTTGGGCTCCTTTGGGGCCTTAAATTCCTCCACTTCACCCTTTACCTGCACCGGGTCTCCCTTCGGTGTTTCGGTTGTGGCATCAACCTCGCCAGACTCAACAGCCTTGAGCTCCGGTTTAATAAGTTGACCATCCATGCCAATTGCCATCCCTTTGGTAGACAACTTCACACCCTTCCCGCCATATTCCTCAGGAACAGTTTCCGAGTTCAACTCATTGGCAAGGGAAGCGCCATAGCTCAACATATACAATTTCTTGAAGGTGTCCTTGTTAATAATCATCTTCATGGCAGTATACATCCAACCCATAATAAGCGGCACGTTCACAAAGAACTTCTTGTCCAGACACTCTGGGTAATAATTCTGAAAAAGATCTATAGCCTTCCTAGACGCTGCCTTGATAGCAGGACTACGCAGGAAAGAGACCTGGAGGTAGTCATGAATTTGGAACGCCTTGTAAGGATCGGGACCATTCTCGGGAATAGGGGTCTTGACCGAGCCAAGCTCCAGAAGATCGATGGTACGCTCCATAAGAGTTACACGCCAACGGATGAATCTACTAATAGTCAACAATTGACCACGCTCACCAAACATAGCAGGGAGGGGGAAAATATACTCGTCAACATCCCCAAATGTCTCATTGAAGTTCTTCACAGCACCATAAATATTCCAGGTAACAACCACCTCCTGATCACTGCTCCGAACCTTCTCCTTCGTAATCCACCCCAATCCTGCAAACTTCTTCTGATCCCAAGTGCCGATCACCTTGCCATCAGCATCGAAATAGCCTCTGCGCCACTTGATCGTCTCAACGAATTGCTTCTCGGCAGCAGCAACATCGTTCTTATTCCCGCGGAGGAACTTTTGGAGAATGAGCTTCGTGTGAAAATCCTCCCTGTCGGTGGAGAGCGTCACACCCCACATTTTGGTAGGGGTAGCGGATTCCTCCAGTACCGGGACGATGCGAGTGTATAGTTCGGCCAGGGCCGCTGGAGTGGTGCTCTCGTTCGACATTTTTTTTTGTTATGACTGGGTTAATTAGTTAGCTTATCCAGGACAAAATCACCAGAAAGAAGACCATACCCCTATCCGTAGATCTTCTCTCGTGGGTGGAGTGCAAAAAGGGGGGAGGCGTAGTAGGTGGAAGGAAGAATCGGAGGGGAAAAGCAGTGCGTGCTGAAGAATTGAAGGAAGGGGGAGAATTAAAGGATGATGAGGAGGTTCAGAGGTCTTAGGTTTGAACCGGTGGGTAGTTTACGATGGCACTCACGCCAGCTTTTTAAGCGAAAGCCCAGGGGTTAATATTAAGTTGGGGTCTACCCGTTACAGGAAAGGAGTGCCAGGAAACAGGGGGAGGATATGTTTTGTTTCGGCGCTCAGACACTCACAGACCATTTGCAATATACCGGCATTTCTCCAATCCCTGTTTTCGGGCACTTCTTGCATGGGGCCGGCTAGACCGCACCGTAGTGGAGCCATGGCCTTTGAAACGACCCTCATCAATCTATCCGAGGCGAACATCACACAACAGTTTGCCCATCAGAGCTGCCTTAAATTTGGTCCGCTTCAAGACACCCACCCCGATACCGGCATATCATAATTCTTTGCAAAAGAGCCTCTTTTGATCACCCGGTGGAGATTTAAAGTATCATACTCCAGATCTAATCCGCAATGGCCCGCAGGATGGTCAAAAGTGCAAACCTGCGAACCGTCAAGTTCGGGATTCGATCACACTATACCAGTACACACCCGGAGGTGTAATACCGGTCCGGCTTTGAAGCAGGAAAAATAATGTAAAGGTTCAGAGTTTATTATCCCAGAACTACCGTACTGATTTGATTGACTCCAGCACCGGAAAGATACAGCTTCCCAAAACGAACCCCAGCGGGAAACCGCTAACTAAATGACAAGTCTTATATACCGTATACTGTAGATAGAGAACGGCCAACAATCCCCCGAAAAATAAAAGAATAGCAAACCGTGCTGTACTCCTTCCCATGATATATCTATATTGTGGAATGACAAATGAAAAATGAAAACTGGAAAACTACGACCATAGTCACACGATATGAGTAGGAAAAGAAGACAATTAACCCACAACAATAAAACTTATACAATCCCCATTACTGCAGACACAGAGCCCGCCAGCAAGTAAGCATAAACCGAATCTCTACAAACAAAACTCCTCGCAGGAAAGAGAAAAAGCAAAAAGAAAGAACAGTAGCTCAGTTAAATCCTAGTCTAGCAACTCTCTCAGCCACACCTTCCTCGACGTTCCCTCTAAGCATTCGCACTGCATCACTACTAGCCAATCCAACTCCTCCGCCAACCCCCAGGATTCCTAAGCCACCGAGCTCCCCGCCGGGGGAGGCAAGGACGGCGACCTTTGCGACTTCTGCTGGGCATGGCGTTTTGTGATCCCGCGCTTTGCTCTGAGTAGTTGCAGCGGGGGCTCCCAAGAACGCAGATATTTCCTCGGTCTGGGGCGGCTCGTCCTCGTCGTCTGAAACCAAGAATTCCCGGTCAGACCATTGCGCCGAAGATTCGGTGTAGCTGCGGTTACGCCCCCCGATCTGACTCGCGCCATCGACTTCTAGGCCTTCGTCGCCAGCAACATCCGCCTGATCCTCATGGGTTTCGAGGGCATCATCTGTAATTGCAGCGTGGGATGCACCAAAGTGGGTCTCGGCAAGATGTTGGACCACAGGCCATCCGTAGGCGTTCGCGAACATCCTTCGAACAATGAGGTTATTGTGTGCATCTGGCTCAAGTCTTACAAGTACTTTTCGCCAGCTTACTCCTGCGTGGTACGCCCTAGCAATTTTCTCTTCTACTTTCAGAGGGTTGGATTGGCTCGGTGGCGGGATGTCGGCTGCGGAGTAGATTCTGTCATGGAAGATCGTGCGAGGCCGAGAATGTGGATCCAATATAAAAGCAGGGCTCGGTAGAGGTGGGTTCAACACGTCTCCGGCGGCTTCAAGAATCGAGGTCCTGGGGGGGGCAAGAAGATCAGGTAGGATGGGCGAACCGGGAGATTGCGGGGATGGTGGTTCCGGTATTGTGGAACCCGGTGTCGCATTGGGTTCCATGTCAATAGTTTGACTCCGACGATAAATCTTCGGGGCGGCCCTTTCTTTGCCCTTACGCTTGGCTGCCTGAGGCCGGAAGAGTGTGAGAATGGAGGTGAATGGATTCGATGCAGAACTGGCGGTAGCAGAGCTCTCGCTAGAGTGGTGACTATCCACCGACATTCCACTCTCCGTTTCCCTCCTCGTAGGCTCTGCAGTCTCAGGCGCTTCAGCGACAGGATTTTCTTCGACTTTTTGTTCCAATTTGCGAGCACCATAACTAAACCAGGGTGTTGTGGGGCTGCTACCAGCTGAAGACCCAACACCATACATACTTGTCCTAGGGCTAACTCCCCGCCCTGTCCCATTTGTCAATTGCCCCCACCCCCATTCAACAAGGCCGCCCACTGCCCCGTTCTCTCTACGGGCCTTCTCAACTTTGCCGAGGCCTTTCCAATCCAGGAACAGCAGACAGCTAGTTCTTAGCGGAACAATCCCATCATTAACCACATTTGCATAGACTGTCCGATTCCTGAACATCCTCAAAACATCATGGGCTGGTCCTGTTGGAAGCACGCGCAGTAACGGCTTGCTAGTATCTGCTTCGTTAGGGTTGGACGGCTTGGCAAATGCGGGTAATGGAATGGGTGCACGCCATGTAAGCCCCAGATCTTGTCCTGTGCGTCCTACTAGACCAAAATCCAGAGCAAACTTGACATATATGGGGTTCTCATTGGAAAGACCCAGGAACGGGGTTGCGAGGGCAACGAAATTGATAGGTTTGTGCAAGGTGAAGAAGCTGGGCGCGTGAGCATGGATGTATGCTATTGCATATGTCTGAATAAGGCCCCCGAGCGAATGCCCGATAAAAGAGATGCTGGTGATTTCATACGGCGGAATATCCTCTAAAGTCGGAGGGGATGGGCCAGCTAGATGCGGGTGATGATGTGGTTTTCTGGACTTTTGTAGCTTGTTGGGAACGGGCGATGGAGGGGGGCTGTTGGGGTTCACGAGGTTAAGCACATATTTCGCCAGTCTCCGGCCCAGAAACTTTATTCCCCTCTCTGTCCGACAGACATTCCCGTGAAATCCTCGCACGATAACCACCTCCCTGTCATCTTGGTTGAACTCCGCGCCTTCTCTCACCGCTTTCTCCTTTGCAGCAATTTCCCCTTTTCGGTGCTCCTCGTCGATGGCCTCTTTCATAAATAACATGTCCGCTCCTGTATTGCTGTGAAGCCCATGGGTGACAATCACCAAGTGCACCTTCTTGGTCTTTCGTTTCCGTTTCTCCTCCCTGCTCCGTTCCCGTTCCTCGTCCTGCTCATCCGGGTCCAGCTCGCTTCGAACCTCATCCTCATCGCTCCAACTCGGGAAAGCGGGAATATCCCACAGATCTCTCGTGCCTTGCAGTCTCACATGCAAGGCCTTATGCAATACTTCGCTATCCCCGCTGCCCGCAGATCCAGGTCTCGGCGAAGGGTTCCCGGACCCAAATCCGTACCCAGTGTTCAGGCATTTCTCGTCCTCGCCGAGGAGGACCTCGAAGCTTACACTCGCGTTGACAGAGAAAACGGCCTGAGAAACCACCTCGACTATCCACGTCACGCTCTTCCGTCGCTTGGCATCGTAAACCACCTCCTGTCGTTCCCCACTCGACCCGGCGAGGTCGGTATCGTACCTCCGTGATGCATCCTCTATCAACTCTGCCGGCAGCGGAAGCGTAGCGTAAAAACTAGCTCCGGCTTTCAGGTGCGGATCAAACCTACCACGTTTCGTTAGCCCACGTCTTCCCTCTCCCCTCCGGCGCAGTTCAAAACAAACTCTGGAATTCCTCCTTCACCAATACCCCCCTCCGAGGATCTGTCCGCTTCACCCCGCAACTCCTCATGGCGACCCTGGGTTCCGGGAGTCCTTGAGTGCCACGGCTGGAACTCCTTCCGCCGTACAGAAACATAGAGAGTGTAGGGACCATGCAAATAGGCCGCACGAAACGGTAAGGGAGCAGTGTTCTTGATGCGTAGATAAAGGGCAGTGGGAGGAGGCCCTGTTCGATCAATAGGAGGGGCATATGTTAAGGTGTAGCGGTGAATGTCACCAACCCTGCTTATGTTGGCGGTGTGCAAGAGGAGCATGATGACTGCGTGTGGTTTCCACTCATGTGGGTGCAACAAGGGAGACTGCCGGTACCGGAGGCGATAAATGGGCAAGTACCGTGGCTCAGATCAGGGGTGGTGGAAGGAGAAGGGCAGGTCAAGATTTCGAGCCGCAAGCTAGCGTAAAGCTTGATCTTTCTATGGTGGAGAGAGGGAGGGGGGGAAGAGAGCTCGAACAAAGAGAGACAGAGAAGGAGAAGGCGGTTTTCTTCCGGGGATGTTAAATTGTTCCACCACTCCGGCTCCGGACTCCAGGGAATCCGGTTGACTAATCCAGCAAGCTAATCACGAATACCGGTAACTTCGGTCCGTATCTTGCTGACTCGCTTCTCGCATTGGGAAACGTCGAAATGACCGCGTCGCCTTCATCCGACGATCAATTGCATAGGGTAGGATACCCATGTTGGTTGCCACAACAACCCTAATGTCAGCCCTGGATAGTTGGGGGGGGTTCGCGAAGAAGGATTTTGGTCACGGGGTAAGGCCCTTTATCCCATCCAAGGGAGAACTTATCATACCGGCACTGTGGTGTGACCAGAGGCAGCGGAAGCCAAAAACTCATTTGGTCAGCCCGAACACTTGGCGAGTCCGCGATATCCCTCCGCTGCGCTTGTGTTGGCCTGCTTGTCCGGCTGTCATGAAGCCTATCATAACAATCGGCTCCCCCGCGCCAGGTACAAAACACCGGTGCCCTACGAGTAGAGTAGCGAGTTCCCGACCCCTCCTGAAGTTGCAAGCCCACGAGACTCATTCCTCATCTTGGGGATCTGCATGCGAAGGTGCCAGCGCGAGACTTTTGGGACGCTTGGCGATGCACCGTCCGCTGTCCTGCCCTCTACGAGTAAGCCTCTGGACCACCAGCCCTTTCCTCGCAACCTCATCATAAATCTGGCTCTCAGCCTGCCGCACGGTACAGTGCACGAGCATACCGGTAGTTGGATGGAGTTGAGTAAATGAGTGGCGCGTGTTTGCCCCCGAGGAGGCGGCCCACTAGCATTACAGAGTATCGCCGACTTTCATCATACCAAACTCGAGCAGCGACAATTTCCCACCGACAAACTCCCACGGTAGAAGAACTGGGATGCTATCATACTAAAAATCCAGCGAACCTATCAACAGAATACGGTCTCTTCCAACGTCGCGAGATTCTCGAGTCGCGAGAGTGGCGGCGCCACTTACCCTCTTGGCTACCAGTATCCGCCCCCTTCTCAATCCTCACTCACAAACTCCACTGCAAACCCGTGAGTAGGAACAATAAAAGACCAGGTTCCTTTCCTTGTGAGGCCATATGAGGCTAAGTCTTGTCTTGGCACAACCACACTCCGGTGTTTTTGTGCTGACACCCCAGTTTTTATCCAGCCACTCTCGGGCCTCGAGAATCTCGCGAAGCCTGAAGAGACTGTACCGATAAGCTGATATCGTGCCCTAATCCCCAGAATGAATGCTCGAGTACGGGTGCCGGTCCCTTGGTATCATATGCCACACACCACAAAAATCCCCGGTTCTCGCCTTCTATATGGACAGCGGGCTCGCAAGTGCAACCGGTATCGGAGGTGATTCGGCGTAAACCCCGCTTTCCGACGTTCTCAGCCCCTAACCAAAGTGCTCTTCTATCATGCACACGGGCCTCGCCCGATGGACTTTCTGGTGCATCATCCCACTGGTAGCGTAGGTGAAACTGCCCGACAACTACTCGAGTACCGTTCTAGTAACACTTTCGCCTTGTATTCTTGGGAGGTGTGAACAAGCCACTACCGGTAGATGACTTCTCACAGACATCTCTCCGAACCCCAGTTGCCAACAATGCAGCGGTTGTGATACCTTCCACGACATGAATCCAACCGACAATTTTTCACTGCCCGGAGGAAGTGGTCATTTGTGAAGTTGTAAAATGAGAGCCTTTTCTCCTGCAGCCAACCCACCCAGTAGCGGGGCAAAAACTGAACAACGCAGAGGATAAGAGAGTGGGAGTTTTATGGGGAATATTCTCGTCTCCCTTCCGGGCGCCAATCAGGCCTATGACAAGCACTCGAGGGATTCTCAGATTTTCCCAGAGTAAGGGCCAAACTCCTTACTTATTTCTATATATAAGTATTTGGCAAACATACCCCCGGTCTCCTATTCGATATTCATCGGGGCAAAGACTCTCTGGCTAGCTCGGATCGTGGGGAATGCAGGCTCATGCCACACAATACCCGAAGCCACGCGGCCCGGGGCTCAGTGGAGGTATCAAGATATGGTCTATTCTTCTGGGTAGCGCAGATATACCATAACATAAAAAACTCAAAAAAGGGCTTTGGCGGGCCGCCTGGGCTCCAGAGCGCGCATGACTCTTTTCTCACATTTTTCTCCTATCTGTTCTCCGGGGAGCGGCAAGCACGCCGTGAGGCAGGAAACTACCGCCAAGACGAGTGAGTTCCCATGATTCATCTTCATCTGTCACTGTACCACCTCCCGGGTTGAGTGCGATCAATAGCGCGGTGCCCAGATGGCAGCTCAGGTTCTAGGATTTGACACTGTGGTAGTTTGGAATCGCTGAACCCAACGGGCACTAGTCTGGCCAAAATGCCCAACCCCCGTATCGACTCTCTCTGAAACACTTTCGACAAGAGTTCCTGTGGTGGAAATGTGCATTGCGACCCCTTCCTTCCTCACTCCCCCTGCTGTAACTTTCCATTTTAATCCCCACTCGATGCTCCGAGGTCTAACCATTCGCGCAAACATAGCTAGGAGGCCATCGGAGAATAGATCTGAGAGAAAAGACTGCTTCCAGGCATTTTCCTCCCTCGGGAAAATGCCCACACCTGCTTCCCCAACCCCGGTCACCAATTTCTTGTTCAATTACCCTCGCCAACCGCAACAATCAGAACCTACGTTAACCCTGTGCGCCACATATCTTCTGCCTACATGTGGTGGCTGTCTGAGATGATATTTTTGACCTGGAAAATCTAGTGTTCTCTTTCCCTCTTTCTTGTAGAAGTAAGGTTGGGTTCTTGGATAATACGTTGAGAGATATCACTTTCCTTCCACTAAGATACATCTCGGCCAACAGTATATTTCGAGACCTCAGGGGGGGGCCGGGGGCTATAAAACGAGTGGTATGGGATGACTTCGTCTGAGGAGGGCTGGGAGAACCCCATAACGTGCTTGGGCCCTACTTGCGCACTTTTAGGATTGTATTACGCTCTTCACTTCTACCTAGGAAAAGGTATATCCAAGGATTAAGTATAACAACATCAAGCGTTCGGCTATGTCAACAGTTAATACTGATAATATTTTGCAGGAATCTCTGATCCAGGAACAAAGAAAAGAAAATGCTCCACCCGTACCTTGGTTGAAGGAAATATATATATTCGTAATACAACGTTGCGGTGTAATTGAGAACGTAATTAGATGACATCGCAGGCAGGTATGGTACGGTCCCTGGACAAAGGTGTTCATGAAAATGTGAGACATCTGACTAAGCATATTCACAAAGACGTTTGCCTAGGGACTGTACATGGCTCGTTGGGAAAAGAAGGAGGTTTTCCTCTTCATTGAAGCGTCTTAGATAGTCCGTCGTTTTCCTCTTTCCCGATCCTGTCGAGCGTTCACCGGAACGTTGAAGACCACGGGGCTTTTCTCAAGCCATTCACGGGATTTTTGGTCCCCCGTACCCCCCCTCAACTCCGATAGATTTCTTTAATTTTCCGTTCCCATACCAGCACCATACCCATCCCAAATGCTTTCAGCCCCTCCCCCTCACGACTGGCTACTTCAAGGGAAGTGCTGAATGTGGGCTAATGACAAAACTTGGCGACCCGGCTCCCGGATCCCACCTGGTCGAGGCGGAAAAACCATGAAATTGGGCCCGGAATTGAAGGGCCCTAAATACCAGGGTCAGTCATACTTTTATGCCTTCATGAAGTCACAGTTTTGCAGCACGTGCTCCTTAAGTATACCTTTAACAAGAGCGGTTTCAAGAGACTCCAAAGTTAACCACCGCACCACCTCTTTGAGGGGGCATGTTTAAGAAGCCCGCCATATGTCGGAGGTTTTCATGATCTCTTTATGCGAGCGGGACCTCTGGTAATACTTACCACCCAGGTCGGACTGGGCAAAACCCTCCAATATCCGTGTACGCTGAAGGAGCTCTGCGGATCCATCTGGGACATTAGGGCGCATTGATGTCCAGTAACACAGCCGTTTTCAAACTCATGGATTGTTGGACCAAGACAAGGTAGGGCATTGCTTGCTGCTTGTTAGCTGTACTTGATCTGACTATGGCTATTGTGAATCGTTCCTAACTTCCCACTCCATTGTAGTATGCGCAGTAAGTTAGTAGTATTCAAAGTTGAAAATGTAGAAAACAGTTAGCTTACTCTGCTGTTTCATCTAAACTTAACATGCACGGAAATGGTTAACTTGCCACTATCCCAGTAGACTGATTGTACCTACAACGAGATTGGCATTACTGGTGGGTTCTATTAGTAAGCATATAGCAAGCCACATGCAACCTGCTGATTGGCTGTGGAAAATACTTAAGACAAGAGATCATATCCTTCTAACACTATACCTATTTCACAACTATTACTAACACCAGTTCTAAGTATATTCACACCAGCAATAAATCAGTATGTAGATTTCTCTTGAACAAGCATATTTGCTAATAGTTTTTATAGGTTTAAAAACAAAAAATAAAGCAGAAAAAAAAATGATTTTTCCCCTCTAATTAAACTCAATTGGTTCAGAATTTCTCAAATTTAGACAAAACTACTAATTGAATTTTACTATTAATATTGTTTCTGTAATTCAAGACTAAGCATAATATTAAAAAAAAAGTGCAAATACTAAGATGAAAATTGTGTTAATAAAAGAATAGAAATGGATATTCTTTTTGGCTAGTTTTACTAATTGGCTTGATGGATTGGTGTTGTTTTTTATTTATTTTAATGCCAGTCACTTATCGGTTCAGTTATTTAAAATCTTATTAAAAGGAATATTGTTAGATGTTTCTAGTATATCTTTAAACTACTTCTCTCCAAACTCTTCTTTCTTATAAATAACTTAGACTTTTATAGCCAATTTATTTATACAAATTTTCCCTTATATAGTAGTAAGTTTACTGTTGTCTAGTTGTTTTACTAAGAGCTATTGGAAAGTCTGAGATGTTGCTCTATATGCTCTCATGATAGTGTGTTATTTGAATTACTTCTAAAAATGTATTTTGACTTCAAGTATATTTAATATTTAAATACGAGTATTTGTCCGTGTGTTACCACACCGGTTCAGAGATTTGAAATGATATAGAATTAACGCAGTTATAGTTACATATCACCAATCATACCAAGACCCGCCAAAACCACAATATAAGCTATGAGGAAACCATTTATGGCTTAGATTTGCATCATAAGACCTCAGAAAAGACAACATTTTTTGTTACACCAACTTGTCCACCATCCTTCGTTAACACCTTGACTTTATATGGATTAGATGCTCGTGATAATGCCACATACAGCTGGCCATGAGTAAAGACATCATTCTCTAAAGAAATTCCAACCACATCTAATGATTGTCCTTGGCTTTTATTAATCGTCATTGCGAATGCTAATCGGAGAGGATACTGCCGTCGGTTAAGCTGGAAACCAAGATCGCTGTCAGGATTACTGGTTATTTCGATTCGCGGGAGATAGGCTTTCTGTCCTTTGCATGTTCCTGTAAGAATAACTCCTCCAATCAAATTCCGTCCTAAGTGTGTAATTTGAAGCCTGGTACCATTGCAGAGGCCATGAAGAGGACTGAGATTTCTTAGAAGTATAACGGTAGCTCCAATCTTAAGTGATAGGCGATGATATGGCATTCCGGATAGCGTAAGTGTATTTAAATACTCACTTGAGTAAAGTTCAGCAGCTCCTTCAGTAGCTGAATCAGCACTGAAGTATACAGTAGGCTCTCCAGGAAGAAGATCAAGCACCATATCATTAATATTGGCAACATCAATATTTCGTGGTGCTAAAATAGCTCTTTCTGCAAGATATTGAGGAGTTGGTGATATGAACTTAAGATCTCCATACACCTTGGTAATAAGTTCATCAATTCTATTATTAGGAAGTTGTAAGACCTCTGATAATTGAATTTTATCCAGGCCACATTCTGGGAATCGCTTTTCTCCAACTGCAAGAATGAGTTCTGCATACTCTGTAGCATCCTTCTGTTGTTCTGCTGACATATGACCACCTAAAAGGCGATAATTTTCCTTCAGTTGAAGGCAAGTAACAGATGACCAAAGGTAGGATCTTTTAAGACTGGAGGAAACAATTTGTGGACGTGATCCCCGAGGTACTATTGGTAAACACTGTCTGAAGTCTCCTGCAAATAGTACTGTTAAACCACCAAATAACTGAAGAGGTGAGCTGCGAATATCTCGAAAGGTCCTATCAACTGCCTCGAATGCATAGCGGTGTAACATTGGTGCCTCATCCCAGATAAGTATCTTGGCTTGCTGAATCTGTCGAGCCAATTCTGAATTTTTAGGAATATTGCAATAGGAATCTTTATCAATAGCAATAGGGATTTTCAAGGTAGAATGAGCTGTTTTTCCAGCATTTAGCAGAGTTGCTGCAATACCACTGGATGCCACTGCAATAGCTATATTTCCCTCTCCCCGGATTGTATTCAATAGAAGATTTTCCACAAAGGTTTTTCCAGTTCCACCAGGTCCATCCAAGAAAAAGAGCGTCGGATTATTGACTGTTATACATTCCATTACTCTGTTAACAGCATTTCGCTGAAGTGTATTACATCTTTGAAGATCCTCCTGTGCCTCTGCTCTCAGCACTGTAGGATTTTGTAATCTCTGAACATCTTGATTACCAAAATTCGAGGATTCTATTCCATTAATCAACTGAAATTCATGTGTTGGTTGCGGAATTCCAAAGTCGTCTAGGGATCTGCCACTTTGTTGAATAATTTCTTGTAAAAGCCTGAGGCCAAGTGAGAGTCGTTGGTCCTCTGTTGGATTTAGAATACCATATTGGTGTATCAATAAATAATTACAGTCATCTGTAATAGAGTTCTTGAATCTCTCCCACAACTCCTTAGGTTCTGCTGGATTGCAATCAGTGAGGATGAGAGCAAATAGTAGGCGTTGTTGAAATCCAGTTAACATTAAAGATCCATCTTGAAGTACCTCCTTCCACTCATCATCATCTGCTAACAATCCTTTTGCATTACATGCCTCTCGAAATGTTGAATAGAGGGTACCATTAACTGTTTTTAAGGAGTCAAAGCTTGTTGCACCCTTGGTATGAAGTAGTAACAGTCTTTCAAAAAACCGTTCTCCTGCCTTTGGACCACAGAAATACATGCGTCCAATTGAGACACCTTTCTTACGGGGTGTCCATTCCCGTTTCTTGTACTGAAAGACAAAATACTGAGGGAAGTCCTGATACAGTACATCTCTGGCTAGTGTATATTTGGAATTAGCTTTAAAATAAGCTGTCAAGGTAGTATCTCTATCCATTGCCCGATCAACAATGTCATCGAGATTCTCATTAGGCTGAAAGTAAACAGCTTGCTGTTGAGGTAGATGGAGTTGAAGGCGTTGTATGGGAGGACTTCCATGATGCATCTTGTTTCCTAGCAGTCGCCATGTTGCTTCAGGTGCTGAAATATAGCGTGCATCCAAATAAACCTTAACCTCATTAACATTTGCTGGATCATCAATCAGGATGTTGGCACGATCTGGTCCCTTATAAACGTATTTATATAAATACTTAACTGCCTGTATTGAGGAACAAATTTCGACATTAATGTGACAATTATAGCATTTAGTGAGAAATGGATTATATGGAATGACCCAGCGATTATCATAACGAAAGGTAGAGGCTGTTCCATCTGACCGGATACGACTTTTCTCAACAAATCTCCCATTATTTCAGCGGCGATAGTGAGGATAACTATCCTCTCCTAATATAGTCTCCTCTAAAAAGGTCTTTGGGTAATGTTTTGAGCAACAGCCATCCAGACCCCTGCCATCAACCATGCAGGGAGCACTTAGATTCTCCACCCCACATGGTCCATGGAGCATACAGGTTGTAACAGTCTCCCATAGTTGATAGTCATCTTCCTTATTTGGAATTTCTGCTGAAACAGCAAGATCAATTTGGTCTACTGTATGAATAGTATCAGCTGCATGCAACATCATTAAGATATGTGCATGAGGTAGTCCTCTCTTCTGAAACTCAATAACATAGATATGAGCCTTCACTCGTCCGAAAACAGCTTTCTCAATAAGGTCCTTCATGAGACTGGAGAGCTTCAACTGAAATACTCTGGCAACTAAATCAGGACGATCTGTAACCTGCTGACCATGGAGCAGGTTTTCCTGAATTTCAGGCCATGCTGGATTGCAGGTCATGGTAATAAATAAATCTGGTTTACCAAAGGCACGTACTATTGCCATAGCATCCTGATACAGTTCAGTCATTTGTCTTGGTGATCCGGCAAAGGTCGATGGAAGGATTACTCGCTTTCCTAAACTGGCCAGGTCCATATTTCCTTGATTAACTAAGGTGTCTGCAAGTCCTTGGTATTGATCACTTCGAAGTGCTTTTTGATTTGAAAATACCCAGCGTAGATTATTTTGCTCAGAGGCAGCAAAGGCATCAACACACCATTCTTGAAGAAGTCTACCTGCTAGGAACAGGTGAGAAGGATTTGGAGTACGTATATGAAGATAGTAGGTATGAAATAATGCCAATGTAACTCGCTTTGATCCTCCACGTCCTGTAGTTGGATTTTCTTCTTGAAATGCTATACGTTCTTCTGCATTTGGAATTTGATCTTCAACTCCATTATGCAAATTACGTGCTGCATTTCCTACTACCTCATTGCCAGCAAGTGGAATATCTGCATGCCATCCTTGTTCCCCATGCATCATAATAAGTGGATATCGGAGAGGAAGATATGATGCATGTAATTCTGAGATTTTTCTCATCGGTTCATCTTGGTTTCCTAAACCTTTGTAACGAAGAATGATTTCACGCGGTCCTACATTCTCTTCACCCATTCCTTCAATTAATATCCCAATCTCATTTGCTGATGGAGAATTGTAGGTACGTGGATCCTTGCCATGCTCCCGTGGATCCTGAATTCTCAAGCTTAAAGTTCGTACCATTTCAGGATTAGAGGCAATCAAATCTCCAACCGATTGAAATAACTGGACATAAGGATTCGTTTCCGCGAGAGACAGCTGGACTTGTGTCACAATTGCTGCATCTAAATTGCCAAACACCTGTAATCTGTTTCCAACTTGAGTATCATAGTTGCTTGAATCATGAGTATAGATTTGTGCAAACTTTGGTCTCTCGCCTGGGTTTGGAAGAAGGGATCCGATCCTATGGCAGAGGGCTCCTTTAATACGAAAGGAATAAACTCCACTCCCCTGTACACCCAATGTTTGCTCATCCACACCTAAGGAGGTAAAAGCAAAGATGTTATTATAACAATGAATCTTTAGACGAAAGTCTCTGGCAACTATAATTATTCAACGATTAGTTGTAGCTCTAGGTTCTGATAAATTTTAACTAACGAACTATATTTAAGATAAACTTACTTGCAGATTGAGAGGTAAACAATTCCAATAACTGAGGGGCTGGTTGCTGAATATTTGGTAAGATTACCTTTCCATTAGCACAACATTTTGAGAAAATCAAATCTCCAACTCTTGATCTGGAACTCTTTTCCTCATTAAAATGTAATGCATGGCAGTATCTACATTCATGATTTAATAAAGAGAGAGTATGCCTTGTAATAGTATTAACTGAGGAAAGTGCTGAAACGTGGGTAATGGGTCCAGGTAATGTGGGGGCCTAAAAGATAAGTTGAATCAATATTTTTATTCTATTTCATTAAAAGGAAAAGACAGATAGAAGATAAATTCTTACTGGAATTTGATTGATAATAGGTAAATTAGGTTGTGGATTATTGGAGGGTCGATTTCGGCGCCTAGTGGCTCTTCCTGTAGCACGACAGGTAGAGCAGGTCCTATAGAAACCTCTTGGTCTCAATCTTATAAAACAATCATCGGCCTTTGTTTGGCCACATCCAGAGCAGCTCCTCATCTGTGAGTAAAGAAAAGAGTAAAGGATGAGAAGAAAGATATAAATCAACTGAGAGGATTGCAAGGTAAAGAAAGAGGAATTGTTTTAGAAGGATCGCTTAGTTTGATTGATGTGTAGCCTGAGAATGGAGATGTAGAGGTATGTATTCTCTCTAGAAGGTTACTGGCTACTTGTTCTATATTTCTATATATGAGAGAATGCTCTCCCCTCCACTTCTGTCTGTTCTTGAAAAGGAAATACCTTAGGTCCTGCCCAAGTCCTTACCTGCACACAGTCCTACTTCTACCTCTATTATATTAGCAGGACCACAACCCTTGTTATGATATCTGTACTTGAGGCAACCATGTTCTGTAACATCAGAATATTCATGTTGATTTAAGAGTACCTGTCACTTTGCTTGGCATAATACATGTCTTGGCAGGTTTGATCATGTGATAGTGCATTTCCTCATCGTATTCTTTTATATAATAAATATTTTATCTTTGAATATCTTTTAGCTCTCCAAACATAAATTAGTTTTCTGGAAAGTATTTCAAATGCAGGAATGTTCAGAGATTTTGAATTAATATATCTGTTGGGAAAGTATATATGATAAGGCATAAAGGTTATAGAAAAAGCCAGAAGAGTATGGTGTATGCAGTCTATAATATTAACTAGTGGTGTTTTAAAATGTAATGCCTCATGTAATCTGGGTCAGGGTTATTTTTTTGTAGAATTTTATATTTGAAATGTAAATACTCTATTTTGTGATGGGATTAGGTTTTTCCTATTTTTAAAAGGACTTGGTTGTTCAATTTTATATGGGTGCTGATATATGAAAATTGGTCCACTCCCTTACTGCAACAAATCAGGCTCAATGTATACAATACTTCTTGAGCCTAGAGAGTATGATCCGAAGGTTTCAAAATATATTCATCATGAGAATTAAACTCTTTATTGGCTCTTAAATTTAAAATCTTCAATTATCTGCTTCTATTTTTATTATATAGTTGAATAGCTCATCTCTCAATCTACCTGAAATATATTTATAAATTCTTTGTACTAGGAGAATTAATTGTTAAAACAAGTTTTGTGATTTGTATGAAAATTATCCCAAATGCAACAGAATCCTTAAACAAACATTAATAGTATCCGATACAACATATTTTATTATTAGAAGGAGTTGAGTGATTGGTGGCAGAGGTCAAGGTTGTCTACCTTATTCTAAGAATAAAAGAAGAAAGAAATAATTCTGTCTTGTTATACTTATCAATAGCTAGCCTGAGCTCATATATGTTTTACTTTTATTATATCATAATTCACAAAATCAAGCAAATATTGTTTTATTTTTATTATAATAGCTGTGTAGAGAAAGTAATTTTAATACCATCTATATTACTTGAAAATTATGTTCTGCCATTATTGGATTGGTATTAGAAAACTTTTCAACAAAATTACTGGTAAATTTCTTGAAATTGTAGTAGTAGTTATGCCAACTTCTAAGAATAACAACTCGATATCAGGTTTAAGGTGTCTGGCCAACTTTCCCATATCGATACTTATATAATAGAAATAAGTATTGATAATAGCTTTATTATTTCATACCTTTATTTGATTTCTGTATACCAAGTTCTTTTTACTCTAGCCTCCCAGTACCTATAGCTCTCTACCTTTGTTATCACAATCCAGTCCTAATTATATAAGGCATTAGATTTTGAACTGCTGCTGGTTAACATTATAGACTGCATGCACTATAGATACTGAGAGACTAGAAAATGTGAGATTTTGATTTATCTTTATTAACTTTAGAGTTTGTAAAAGGGTAGGAGACATACTTATCCAGAAAGATGGAAGAACTGGTTTGTTATTATATCTACTTCTAGGTTTACTATTAGTTGATATTATTGTAGTAGATAAAGAGAAAAAGTTTTTATACTCCTGGGTTGTATAGTTATCTTAGTAGTATCTAAATGCTTGGTATTTTACTTTACTAATTGCAATTTTGTTTTGCTATTGAGTATTACTAAAATTTTACTATTGATTGTCACTATAGCTCCACATTTTCAAAAAGCTTTCTATTTATATGTAGTTTATAAACAATATTAACCATCTTTTAATATGATATTAAGCTTATTGAAAAGTCAATTTTAATTAAATTGTAAGGCCCTGTTTGGCATGCTACTATTTAAAAAAATACCATTTTTCTGAAAATAGTATGTTTTCTAACCTGTGAACAAGACAAAATCTAAAACAAAATTAAAAATAATAGTGTTATAGAAGATACCTCTCTCCTGATGCTAGCTAAAGAGAAGAGGTCAGTAGAAGCATTCATTGTAGAATCGTAGAGAAATTAATAATGTTGCAAAATATTGAGTTCAAGATTTGTTATATTTTGCAACATTACTGATTTTCCCATTCTTTCACAATGAATACTTGTACTGACTTTTTCTTTAGCTAGGATCAGGAGAGAGTTATCTTCTATAAGACCATAGTTTTCCATTTTGCTTTAGACTTTATCTTGTTCAAAGATTA
The DNA here is from genome assembly GCA_003182015.1 of Tuber magnatum. Taxonomy (NCBI): domain Eukaryota; kingdom Fungi; phylum Ascomycota; class Pezizomycetes; order Pezizales; family Tuberaceae; genus Tuber; species Tuber magnatum. The sequence goes on from PYWC01000114.1 coordinate 217,204, forward strand.
GGAAATATGCTGTTTTCAGAAAAATGACATTTTTTTAAATGCTGGCATGCCAAACGGGGTCTAAGTATTTTTTAATAGTACTTTGTACCATTCAATAGTACTACTATACTTAATACTAATTAGTATTTATTATGAGTTTAATAAGTTATAAGTTTAGATTTCTTTTTTTTTTACTCATTTCATTTGTTTATTAAGTAGGTACAAAGAACACATTCACCATTAACAGTATAGTGATAAAGACCTCCAACTACAGTCCACCCACCCACGAGAGGCCACCTGGAGAAAACCCTGTATGGTATAAAAACCCAGACCCCCAGTGGTGGAGCTGAATACAGTGAACCCAATACCTCCGCAGACATGTAACCATAAGGAAAACCCCACCCAACCGTGAGACAACACTTAGGTCCCCACAAATTAAAAACTCCAAGACCCAGAAAGGAGCAGGATAGTGCCACACTCTCCCACTCCTAAGGCAAATACCTTGTAACAAAGACCTGACCCCCCTGGAAGCCGCAACCCTACCCTGTTATGGAGCAGGCGAAATGTAAGGGAAGCCAAAAGGACCAAGGTGGAACAGAGGGCAACAAATGAGTAAAGTCACAAGTGGCCAAGGATAAAAGTACTAGAACCCACAGGAGGAGGACAGGTTGCGCCGTGTGCCAAGCGAAGCTGACCCCGTGCCCGCAGGAACACAGGTTAAGAGGCAGTAAGATGCCTGCTAGGTTGTAGATGACTTTCAGAGAGCCGCGGCCATACTGAAGAAGGTCAGAGCCAACAGGCGGAAGCAGAGAGGATGCCAGCCCACCAGGGAGGATGCCAGCTGAGGAGGAGGGATGGTGCTGTGGGCGACATCAGAGCCAGACTGAAAAGAGACCAGCCAGAGCTGGCGGAGAGCAAGTAGGGTAAAACTCTGCTGCATGGTGAGGAGGTAGGGCTCCGAGGACCCTGGCAGTAGAGTGCCAGCTGATGTAAGGGGGAGAGAAGGAAGAAAGCCCAACTAAGGTGAGGCATGACCAACAATATGGCAGCTGGCTACAACTGGGATTACAGGAGCTAGCCATCCTCCCAACCCACACAGTGTAGTATATTACAGGTTCTCTCATGTAGTCCCTTGTTCTATGAGGGAGAGCATCACTTAGTGGATGGGATACCACCACCACACCATGCAGGGAGGAAGGAGCAGGCCCCCAATAGCCCTGAAGACCACCAAGCAGACTGATCATCTGACCATCCCCTCCCAGAAGAAAGACGACCATTCAAATCCTGAGCGAGCCTAGCAAAAGCGGGGTAAAGAGAAGAAGGGGGTATGGTAAGAACCCCCAGAGAGAAAAGGGGCCTCCCAGGAGCTACAAGGAGAACCATGGGTAGGGGAAGAGAAAGGACAGCCCAAGTGAGGGCGGAGGATAGAGTAGCAGAGGCATACACCCAGCCCAGCAGAGGGGGTACATGACTGAAAAAGTGGTAATAGTTCTCTGGTGTTGAGTTGTTCCCAAATAGGAAATATTTTTCAATGATGGGAGTTGCAACGGAGATGGAGCGTGGTTATAAGTCTTGTTTAAATATATAATATATGAAACAATATAGAAATTGTCTCAAAGTTTCTTTCTTGTACTCTTTGTACAAAATAAATTAGGTAATCATATTTTATTTGGATAATATGATTTGGATATTATAGTCCATAATATTTAAAACATATATTAGGCTATAGTGGAGCAACGGATAAATGTGAACCTCATTTAGGGGTATTTTCAAAGAAGTATAATCTACCTAATACTGGTCCTAATATTTTTAAAAAACCACAGAAGTATAGGCAAAGTGAAGTAGAATAAAAGTACTGTTTTCGTAATTAGTAAATGCTTCTAGAATAAATAGTATACTTGTTTTAAGAGCTTAAGATTTGGTGTAATTTTTGTAGTCTGGGCATTGGAATGCAAGGTGAATGTGCTGACAAATTGTGAAAACTCACTCTGATTTCAGAGTTTAGAGACTACGATACTATACACACATGCAATATACAAGTCAGAAGGCACAATCATTATTGAAATTCAGCAAATACGCAATGACTCGAGTCAAAAAGAGAATACAACAAAGTTGTGCTGCAGGCCGACTAGGGGGCCATTCAAAAAATGTAGTGAATGTAAACCTGCAAGTGGAATTCCAAGATCTACCAATGGCTAGTTTTAATAGTGGTGAAATGCCATATGTTTCAGGTATAGTGCTAATAAACCTTTATAAATATAATATACTTAAGCAAAGAGCTAACTGTTCCATGATGAGAGTGGTTAGTTGGGAAATATTTTCAGATCAAGCCAGGAAGAGTAGAAAAGACTCCTCATCGACAAACAATCTGGAGAGGGAACGGGCAAGCACAAAGGAGACAACTTGAAGATGATAGATTGGATGAGCTGTGGGGAGAAGAGGAGATACTGGGTAAACTTGTAGATGCAGAGGAATTTGCCAGGGACTGGGGAAAGTAGTTGCAGGTAGAAGTAGTGGGTGGGCAGCCAGTGGCAAGAGAGGCAGCAGGATCAGAGAAGGATGAAAGAGAGGAGCAAGGCCAGGAGGATGGAGAGAGCACTGAGAATGAGGATTTGGCTGAAGCAATTGCAAAGTGGCCTGTCTTATCAAAGTACTAATCAATAAGATGTAAGAATCAGATTCTCACCAAAGGTATATAGATCCTCAGCTTCCATAAGTTGTGCTATTTGAATGATTAATGCTAACAATTTATTGCTTAGGAATTGAGGATATGTATAGGCTATTGTGATCAAAATGCCAAAAGCTAAAAGGCCAAGACCTGGAGCATCATTTGCAAGTACAAGGGTTTCTTCGCTTCCAACATTATGGATTACAGCATCCTTTCTGAGAAAGAACACATAAGGAGTCAGCATCATTTATGGCAGTAGCTGCTGGCCATGGGAACCAAGTACAGAACTGTATTATTCAAAATGAGAGAACCTGGATCAAGAGTCGTATTATCCCATCTACCTACCAGGGGAAATCACCAATGCTACAGCAGCTAATCAATGATAAAGGCAAAAAGTTAGCTTGGAGAGAATATTTAGCAGGAGCTGGTGAGGCTATTACTGGCCAGAGTGTTGTCTATACTATTTTATCATATTGGCAAACAGGAATTCTCCCATTTGAAGAACGGCCAGAATTAAAGCATCCATCTCAACCATATTCACTAGAAACTTGAGCACGGTTAGCCAAACTTGCACAGACTAGAAGTGAACTCCAGAATACTCAGAGTAGGCAGTGTAACAACCCAGCATATATGAGCTATGGCAGACTGAACCTACACCCATGCAGGCAGCCCTGAGGCAGACGGGTAGGAACAGGAGGGCAAATAAGGGTTTGACCCATGGAAGCCCGATGGTCCAGGTTCCATTATGAACAGTGAGGCAAACACCCTTGAGAGGTGTTAGCATACTCAAGGATGAGCGGAGGACAAGTCACTCTGCTTGGATGGGTAGCTGGACCGGCGAAAGGGAGAAAGGTCTACCTCCGCCATAGAAATAGAGAGGGTAACTGGGCAAAGTTATCTGGACCTCAGGAGTAGGTGACCCTCCTTAGGATTCATAGTTACCCTGCCTTGGAACTTGGGTTACCCTGTCTAGGAACTTGAGTTGCCCTACCTACCAATATGAAGTTGCCCATTGAGTTCGGGGAAAATGACCAGAATTTTTGTCGCACAAAGCCATGTATAATACTGGAATCTGGGGTTCTGGGAGATGCTATTGGGCGAGCTACACAGCTCCAAAGAGGCTGTAAATTGGAGACAATATTCCTATCATGCCCATCCAGCCCCGCCTTGAGGACCGGATGTCTTGGGCAAACTGTTGTGTAGTCGTGTGCAGTGTAGCAAAAGGGAATCTTTGCAGACCTGCTTGCAACAGCATATACGTCACTGCCATCCAGTCTACTATAGGCTGTTCACAGAATATATTACGGGGCATAGGCTGAAAGGTGGAGTATGTCCTGCAGGTTGTTTGCAGTAAAACTGACCAAAGCCAACAGAGTTAACGGGAGTTAACCATGGGGGTCGTGACGGTAGTCCCCGGTGGTGCTAGGGCAACCGCGTGAGTTTTACACCTATAAAGCTTGAACATATCCCTGATGCCATAGGCTCTGTAAGGGAAGTGTAGAGACACTAAAAGCATGATTCCTACTATGGGTAGGGTGAATCCGAGACAGTGGTTATGGGTAGCACCCATTGGAGCACTACAGGACCACCATATCATGTGGAAGACAGCGGAAGTCTGAGAGTCATAAATAGTAGATAGACAAACTGCTCACCATAGCTTCCAGGGTTATGTAGAGAGTAATGCATATGGGAAGGCTGCCATAGAAACCCCGGTTCATCAGATGTCTTGACAGTTAACCACTGGCAAGGCACCAATGCGAGGAAGTGTTCCCTCCAGCAGGCAAAATAGAGATGTACTGCAGAAACGATAACCACATGAGCTGAACACCAACTAGAGTGTGCTGACACATAAATGCCTGAAAAGTCTGCAAGGAGATATGTTGGACCACCTTTAGTGGAGAAGGGTGCGCTTGAATAGTTGGAGTAAACTGATAGGGGAGTTTCTGGCATAAGATAAAACTACTTGAAAGTGTATGTGAAATCTCTTCTACTCCAACAATCAATCCTCTGGAGACCTTAATTGAGTGAAGTGTCAGGCTTAATGATATTAAGTTTTACCATTTATGTTACTCTTACATTTCCCTGGACTTTTGGCGATAAGTTTGAAGTTGTTCGATGCAGTTGTAACCTTGGGATCAATCTTCTCAGGGGTACCCACGTTATAGCCAGACTGCAGTCAAATTGCTACATGAAATGGGCTACAAATTTCAACCTGTGCATAAAGGAGTTTAAATGGACAGTCATGAATGGGCAGATATTGTTGGTTACAGGCAAGATGAGTTCTTGGCAGTCTTAAAAACTTTAGAGAACCATATAGTGCACTGGGAGCTTACTCAAGAAGGGAAAACTGAGGAGGTTGGTATAGTTTATTCTTCTGAACTTCTAGCAGAGGTGAAGCCAATTGTTTTAATTGTATATGATAAATCAACCTTCAATGCCAATGATGGCTGATTTAGGGTATGAGTAGAGGATAATAATATCTCACTCAGGAAGAAAACATGGGGAAAGGGAATCATGGTGTCAGATTTTCTGACACCAGGTGGACGACTACAAATACCTAATAAAATAAATAGCCAGGTGGTATCCGAATATAGAATGACGGAAGATGGACTGAAGCGTCTCGATCCTTTCCTAGCAACCTGTTCAATTGAGTATGGCGGTGGTACTTGGTGGAATGGAGACCAACTTGTTGACCAGGTTTTAAAGCTAGCCATTCTAGTCTGCAAGACTACCTTTCCTGGTTACCAGGCATTATTGCTTTTTGACAATGCTACCAGTTATTCAGCATATGCTGATAACGCACAATGAGCATGTGAGATGAACCTGTGTCCAAGGGATAAACATGCACTTCTGAGACCAGGAAAAAATTCTCTAAATGGAGAAATACAGCATAGGGTAGCTCCTGATGGTATACTAAAGGGGCTCCAAATTGTTCTACAGGAGTGTGGATTATGGAGGCCAGGATTACCGGTTCAATACAGAAAAGCAGATGGGAAAAAAAATGAGCGGTGTCTTAATGGTAGCACCTGTTGTGCTAGAGTACTAACAGCAAAGGAGGTAGATTTTAGGGCTCAAAAAAGTAAGTTAGAGGAGGAAGTAGAAGCTGAAGGTCACTTCATCTACTTCTTTCCCAAAGACCATTGTGAACACAATTTTATTGAGTACTATTGGGGAGCAGCAAAATGGTATGTACATCAAAGATCTGGGTACAATATAAAAGCCTTAGGCAAAATGGTTCCAGAATGTTTGAGGTCTGTCAAGTCTGCATTAATCTGGAGGTTTTGGGAATGAACAGAGTGAATGATGACAGCATATGGGGAGGGATATGCATATGGTACAGCCGAGTTTAAAGGAACGATTACTAAAACATATTGGAGTCATCATAGAGTCTCAGATTCTCAAACAATTGTATATTATTAATTCATCTTCTTTTACTATATCATCTGTAGTATTTACTTTACTGCATAATCTATCACCAGCAGTCTTGGCACTAAGATTGCACAGCCACAGTTGCATTTCTTGGTGTGACGTGGTTCACATTCTTCCATTTCTGAACCGTACATTGATTTTTCCAAACTGTACTTGTCTCCTAATACACTTAACTCTAACTTTGAATACTTTATTTTTGTAGGCTTGTGTTTTCAATCTTATTTTTACACATGCTTTCATCTCATCAAACAAAGGCTTATACCTTGCTCATTCTAGTCTTTTCTTTCCATTTTGAACTCTTTATAACTCTTTCTCTGCCATTTCTAGTTCTGCATCCTGACACCTTTTTGCCATTTGTCGTACTTTAGAAGTATAAATCACTCTACCTCTTTGTATCTGTCATCTGTTGTGTGCTCAGTGCCTGGTGGACCTTGCTTCCTCAGCAGCTCATGTAGATTTCATATGTTCCAATGCAAGTGCACCGGATTGTACTTGAGCCAATCCCCCATTGAGTACTATTTTAAGCCTCCTCTGTGTAGCAGGAGATAAATCTTGAGCGTTGTGCTTAAGCTCCTCTCCTATTTCTTTCTGGCTTTGCAGTGCAAGTGGTACTGTAGGTGATGATCAATAGGGTGATGTAGTTAAGGGGTTGGTATGTTGAACTGACTTGTGTAACTCAGATAAGACAATATTAGGATTATAGGGATAGAGTCGTGTTGCTTTCCAGGCAAACTTTGTAACCAGTATGGGTACTAGGTTATGTGTTATTGTTTCGTATGCTATCGGTTGATACAAATAATGTTTTATGTTTGGTTTCACAGTATCGCTTGATACTGGTATTGTTTCGTGTGCTATTGGTTGATGCACACCTGGTATTATGTTTGGTTTTACAGTATCGCTTGATACTCGTATTGTTTCGTGTGCTATTGGTCGATACACATAAGGTTTTATGTTTGGTTTTACAGTATTGCTTGATACTAGTATTGTTTTGTATGCTATTGGTTGATACATATAAGGTTTTATGTTTGGTTTCACAGTATCGCTTGATATTTCTATTGTTTCGTGTACTATTAGTTGATACACATAAGGTTTTATGTTTGGTTTCACAGTATCGCTTGATACTCGTATTGTTTCATGTGCTATCAGTTGATAGAAACAAGGTTTTGGAATATCGCTCATATCGGAGATAAGTGATACACTGTATTTAAAGACTGCTGATTTCCATGATGGAAATGGCAGACTTTGACAGACAGTATTCTTAATATACTTGGTTGAATAGTTACTTCTGTAATCTCCTATTACACCCTGCGAAACCTCCTTTTGTAAGCAGCGCTCACTTCTTGTTGATTAAGAAGCCATCAGGTCCTATCGTACTGCAACGTGACTAGGGCCTAGTGCGAACAGGATACATTTTTTTAACGCCAGCAAGTGGTTAGAAACCTGCCTGGACCAGGTCTGATCAACCTATGAAGCATCCAACCAAAGCTAGCAGTGGGGAGTGGCAGAACCAGGAAAGGTTCGTCTCCGCCAACACGATATCATTGAGTTACTAGAGACCCGAAGTGGGAAGCAGGTCCTATGAGAAGGCCTTACCAAAAGAAGGCAACCCAAGAAACTGAAAGGGCGAAAGAGCGACTTCTCAATTGATGAAACCGAAAGACAACCAGCTTGAGATTTGGCCAAACAGACCTTTAGTGAATTTGCCGACGAGTTAGCAAAGGCAGCAACTAGCCTTCCTGGACTTTTCCCCCCCAGCCCCAGCAAAAGAAAGATGGTGGCACAACCACCAAAGGGAGAATCCTCACCTGCCTATACCGCAAAGAAAGAAGGTAATGACAAGGAAGAATCAGACCAATTGCTAGCAGCAGGACCTCCAGATGGATCACCTGATGACTTGTCAGACAACCGGTCAGACGACAGCTCCAGCAGCGAAGAGTCCGAACACCATATGTCTGAAGGAGAATCTGCTGCACCGCCCGGCCGGTAGGCTGGGCACGAAGGACCAAAGGTCAAGCTTCCCACTGCCGCCAACATTCATGGGCGAAAAAGAAGACCTAAAGCCTGAGGCATTTGATCGATGGGTGACAACTAGATCCCAATATCTCGCCCTGCACGGCGTGGACAAAACAAAGGAAGGAAGTGGAATATAATTGGAAAGTTTCTGTACGCGAAAGGCAGAAGAAGCATACCATCAAGCAATGAACTACTGCGAAAGTAAGGAGAAAATACGAGGAACAACTCTAATAAAATATTTGCGAGACAGATTCCAGTCCTCAAGAAATACGGAAGAACTGTATAAGAAATTCAAGGAAATATAAGATGTACAAAACGAAAAGACAGAAACAATAACACTGGTAGCAACAGATCTTTTAATGTACCATGGATGATTGCCCAATGGAACCGTATTCCAGTATACACTGTGGCAGAGGCTGTATGAGGCAATGCATCCAGGACTACGTCCTGAGGTAGAACCCATGGAAGAAAATGAAGACTCCTTTGACAAGATTGTCAAAAGAGCTAAACAAAAGGATGCCATCATTTATGAAACAGGGGTCTACTGTATGCACACACCGCAGCAGCGGAGCAGTAAAGGATCATCATCACGTGATAACACAAGGATGGAACAACCAAACCCTAAAGGATCGAAAGATAAGAAAGATAAGAAGCAGAAACGACGTGACGAAGACACATGTTTCGAATACGGGAAAAAGGGGCACTATGTAAAGGACTGCTATATCAAGAAAGGAAAAGGAAAGTCAGCAAAACGGGATGCGAGTACAAACGACATGGAAGCAACCTAGTAGGACGAAGTGGAAATTAACTCGCTGGACATGGATAGTTTCTGGATGCAACTGGTACTGGCAATTAGGCCCTGTGACACGCTAGAAGGAATGATCCAAATTGAGGGGCAACCAGCAAACGTACTATTCAATACAGGAACAATCGGTTGTGCCATTATCAGTACTATCTTTATCTCCACCTATGGCATCCCTACAGAATCCCTACCCCAACCAACAACAGTCAACATGGCAAGAAAAGGTTCCGGCTCCTGAAGCTACGTGAAGTGTGGACTAACCAATGGGTTCAGGGAAAAGAAATGGACCAATCAGGAGATGTTGGTAGACAACTGGGCAAAATATGATGGGCTGATTGGAATGGCATTCCTAAAAAGACACAATGCTCTTATCAAGTGTGGGAATACAGCGGTGGACTTTCCCGATAACAAACTCCGTATGCTCTGCAAACCAACAAGTGGGGAATTCCCAGCCACTGTGTCTGACACCACCCTAGCAACATTGGTGGAAGAATACAAGGATGTATTCCCGGACAACGTCCCTGAAATGCTACCCCCTGTGCGTAAGGTTAACCACCATATTCAGTTAAAGGATCCAACCAACCTAAAAAACCAACCCGGATACTCTATCCCAGAAGTGTACAAGGAGAAACTCATGAACTGGATTAACGAGAGCTTGCAGGCCAGGGTACTTGTACGACAGGAAGTCCCCTGAGCAGCACCTATGTTTGTGCAACCAAATTCGGCTGGGAGGATCTGCCCCCTGGTAGATTTGAAAATCTGAAAAGAAAATACCATCATGGATAGTCCATCTATCCCCACGCAACAGCAGATCCTGAACTGCATTGGACGAGCAAAATTCAGAAGTAAGATTGACCTGCGCGACATATACATCCAAACACGAGTGCACAAGGACAGCGTTAGGTTCCACTCATTCAATACCCCGTTTGCAGGATTTGTTAGCAAGATGATACTACAAGGAGAAATGAATGCACCAGTAACCTTTATATGAATTATGGATGACCTTCGAAGTGAATTCCTACATCACCTTGTATGGGTTTACATTGACGATATACTCATAGTTTCAGACACATTACAAGAACAGGAAAAACACATATGTCAGGTATGTGATCGACTCAGAAAAGCAAAGTTCTTTGCAAGCAAAAAGAAGTCAGTACTTTTCACCGATAAACTAGAAGTACTAGGACTTATAGTAGGCAATAAGGGAATTCATGCCTTCCCCGAAAAGATATCATCCATCGCACGTTGGAAGACCCCTCAAAACAAGAAAGAATTGCAACGGTTTCCAGGAATAGTAAATAATGTGGCCCAGTTCCTCCCACACTATGCTACTCTAATGGCATCTCTAATGGACATAACGGGAAATGCAGAATTCATATGGACAACTACCGATCAAACCACATTCGGGATGGTTTAGAAGAGAATTCTTGATCACCAAGTCATGCTACCAAAAGACATACTAAGCGATGAACGGATTTGGTTAGTTACAGATTCCTCGGATTTAGGTATAGGAGTATAGGTAGAACAGGGGCCCACTTACGAGTAGTGTTCGTTATGGGGCGTCCGGGTCCCCAAAACCTCTGCGGCTCGGTCCCTATTCCCCACTCCCCCCAGCCCGTGGCCCGGGGCCGGGCCTTATTTTATTTATCCCGCGCCACTCTCCCTGTTCAGGTCCCCACCCCGTTTATGGCCCTGGACCAGGCCCTATCTATTAATTATCCTCGGACAGGGCCCCGCATTTTTTGCTATTCCCCATCCAGGTCCAAATCAACCTTTGCTGTATCTCCAATTTTATTGCTTATGGTGAGCCGTAACTACCCTTGGGGGATCAGACACCCAATTTCAGGATATGAACAAAACCATTTACATAACGGGTATACTAAAAATCCCACAGCATATCATACGCACTGTGCTATCATACACACTGTGCATTCATAGGCACAGCGCTATCAAAGGCACAGTACTTTCATATGCATAGCGCTATCATACGCACAATATCATACGCTCTATAGTTTTTCACACAACGGTTCTCGAAATCATATGCAGTCTAGATAATCTTACATACCGCATTGGTTCATTGATCACATAGCTCCGAGCAAGTTCAGAGATGAGTATTTATCAACCAGCACAATGACCATGGAAATAGAGTGAAAACTAGTACGAATACAAAGGTTTGGATTAGTGATACAAAACAGGTAGAAACCATGTACCACCGCCCATTTCGCTAAAGCAGCCACAAAGGCTGCGAAACACAAAAACACCCACAAAAGAAAAGAAACACCAGAGAGATAATCCCTAGGTGGGCCCAAAGCCCTCCAATCCCACTAGCCTCAGCACCAATCGCAGTCCACCTATCTGCCTAACCCCCACTCCACCAATCCCATTAGCCCTAGCACCAATCCCACTCCACCAATCCCACTTGCCTCTGCTCTACCAATCTCAGCTTCCCTCCCTCCAATCCCAGACTCCCAGACCACTACGTACTCCAAGACCCACCTGCACTCCAGGCCCTCCCACGAGTAGGGTGCAAGGGGGTGGTATTACTCCTTCCACTGGCTATATGTCTGGGGGTATTGTTACCCCCACTCTGAGTTAGACCATGGGCACTGGATAGCCCTCCTCGACCACGAGGCAAAGCCTCACCACCATCGCCCCGGCAATCCCCAACCCGACCTCCATCCCCATCATTGTCATTCTAATCGCTGTCCCCATCTGTGTCCCCATTATTTCCCCCCCGATCATTGCCACTGCCATCTCTATCGTCACCGTCATGAACACCATTTCCTTCTGCATCCCGGGCTTGGCTTAGGAACCGCCGATGCCCACTAGGGCGAGGCCAATCATTGTCGTCATCATCATCATTGTTGTTGTCCTTTGGGGGGGTTGGTTGGCAGCACTGGCTGGCGTCTTCTCATGCCGCCTCTGCTCCTCCGGGGTCGCCTGATTAGGCTTCCCAGCCATGACATTCAAAATGTTGTTGGTTAACCTCAGGTGTGAGGCCGCGAGGGTAAGCTGACCAGTGTGGGCCGCGCCCAGGGCACCAGCTATGAAGAATTAGTAAATCATATAAACTTGTTAGGATAGGACTCAGAGCTCAACTTACCAGTCATGTTCATGACCAGGTATTCCTCCGCCGCCACCTGAAGGCATTCAACAGCGGACCTTTGGCAACGCAACCGCTGCTGGAGAGGGAGGTTGGAGATAACTTCCTGGCAGAGACCAGAAAACCGGGCTTTTAGGATCCGGTATTCCACATCCCGCTGATACTTGACAATTTCAGCTATCACCAACCTTCCCGTAGGGTATCGTGCAGGGCACTGCACTCCATTCACAACTGCGCTGGCTTTCTTCTTGCCCAGATGGCTCATTGGAGGCCCCCAATTGCCATCCCCCTTCGATCCTAAGATGCCTTCTTTGCTTTGATTTTCGTAGGCATCGTCAAATTTTTCTGGGCTTTTTGGCTTTTTGGCTTTTTGGTTTTTTGTTGGTTGGCAGTGGGTTTTGCAGATTTTTTTTTATTTGGGTGGAGGGTTAAAGGTGAGTGTCAGGGGTGAGTGAGGAGGAGGTAGGTGGGGAGGGTAGATGAGGAGGCGGGTGGGGAGGTTCATGTCGAGAACGTTAGAGTATTTACTCAGAGTGAGAGCGCGTGATTGGTGTAGGTAGGACAAGGTGACTGATGGATACGAGTAAGTGTACGTGCACGCATCCCAAACCTCTCTATATGCGTTTGTTTGCATATGTATCCTATCATTTCTCAAATGAACAAGTAGTGACATCAGTGTTGGTGGAAGGAAGAAGTTTGTCAGACGAGAGGGAGGCCGGAAGATATACCAATGGGGATTCATACTCCCTACCCAGCAAGCTACCTTGTCAGATAAACCAAGTTCCCCATAGCTTAGATATATTTTGATTCAGGAACGATGATGCCTGACTGGAACATGGTTATCCTAAAAAGTGGGTAGAGCCATACACCGTTGAATTGTACATTGAACAAGTTTGAGTAAGACTGTAACAGAATAATTGTTGAGACAAACATTGCACTATGCTTTTCACAAAGAATTGCCTTGAAAATTGCATATGAAAGGTTGTATGTGTACAAAGATATATCTTTCCTCTTGGAGTATCAAGCATACAATCATGATTACTAAATGACATCAGTAGGCAGCATATACCAATATCAGTTATTTCAAAACGTGATTTGACCTAGGTCAAACACACAGTCCGTTTCAGCGTTATTCTATCTACCCATGACACCATAGTATACGCACTTAGCTGCGGCTTCAGGGTAATTGTGTTTACAATTTATTTGGTGGGGTTTTTTGTTGGTGGGGCAGGGTTGGCTTTGGATGCGTTTCCATTTCTGGAGGTTTTCAAGTTTACAACAACATACTCGTTCTCTTCCCTTTATAACATCAGATAAACTGCAGCTTTCCCCTCAAAACCCTCTAACACCACACAAGTTAGCCGTCACCTAACTCGCACCACACTGGATTGGCAAAAAAACATCCTAAAAAATACCTTCCACCACGTCGCCTCTACTCCTCCTCTCTGCATACCAATTCTACTACATCCACCCCCCATCCACTCTATTCCACCACTTTATCACTTTCTCCACTCCCCAACTTCCGAAAGCTGTTTTGCATCTAAATTATTTTTTCAAACTTACATGCATAGGTATGTACAACTTATATACACAAATCATATGCAGAAATCATAAGCACAAACCATGCACACAAGCTAACAAGAGAATAGAACACAACTCAATGCCGTCTGCGTACAAGAGGGAACTGCTTCCAGCACGAGCTTTGGGTTACTCATCGAACCCAGAAACCATCCGCCGGAAGAAGCAAAGAGCAAATCGTACTCTGCTTGAGACCGGCTTTGAACATGCCTATACCAATAGGAGCAACGGTCTGAAGCAACGCCGAGTGTTTGCGTGGAGCTTTTCAGAATATCCCGCTCTTAGCAACAATGTCAAAGCTGAGGTAGATCAAGAGATGGTGGTTGAGGAAAGCGTAATCCGGGAGTAGGAACACTGCGCGATCCTGACAGATTGGCGGTAATACTATCAGAACCAGTTCGATGAACGTAGTTTGCCACTTGCTGACCCGCCAATCATGATGGCAATCACTACCCCTCCCTGGTTCCCCCGTGGCCTCACCAAACATTTCTCTGAAGGTACGACCTGCAGCTGGGATGAAAAATCTCCTTGAACGGGTAACAAAGAGGCCCCAAAGCCATACAACTGGGTCTCCTACCTTTCCTAGAACCAGTATAATCCTGTCAATGCCTCCGCCTTCCTTTCCCTCCCCTTTGTTACCCCTAGTGCCTCCTAAACCCTCTCCCCCTCATGTTGGCCTACGTGAGCGGACTCGCCACTTTCAAGGAAGGAGGGCCGAAGGAATCTAGAGCATGGCACCCTTACTATCTCACTGGAGCAGCGCATCCTGTTCAATCCCCCTATCACGAGCATCTACCTCGGAAAGCGTTAGTACAGCGCAAGCACCCAACTCAAAATACACAAGGTTCAACATTGGACTCAGGACAAAGAGTTCTGATGTCAGTCTTACACAGTCTGGTATGTCATCTTGATTCCCTAAACCCCATCCAAATAATTGTCAAGTTCTATTAGTAACATCTATACTAACATTTAAGGTTGTTTTAGCTCTTCCCAATCCCATGATACCTACAGCTGCCGAAGACTGTACTTCTGACTTTCGGCTGATGGAGCACTATCTGGAGGGGGATTTGGACATATCGGTCTGGAAGGAGCAGCTGGATGAAAAAGGTAGACCTTTGACAGATTGGGTAAAGCCAATCGAGTGGCTATTGCCCAATGCTGAGGTCTAAGAGGAGTGGGAAGAGGATGAAGAGGATGGAGATGTTGACTTTGTTGATCTCTACAGGTCTCCTGGTGAGGAGGGTAATGGCTCAGAGGACTCTGATGGGGTCTAAGGGGAAGAGGAGTGGGATACGGAGGAGCAGGAGCAGGAGCAGGAGCAGGAGCAGGAGCAGGAGCAGGAGCAGGAGGAGAAGGAGGGGGGGGTGGAGGACGTGCGATCCCAGATGTTTATTAAGTCCGACGACAGGGACATCGACATGATGGAAACGAGGGATTCAGATGAGATTCAGTTCCCCGCCAGTACACGGGAGATTCCAGAGCGCCTGCTTGGACGGGCTATGACCCCCAAGGACTTCTTTTCAAGTCTGGAAGAACAGCAAGGCAGCATCGCGCACATTGTTGGCAAGGGGATATGGTTCCTGTCTGGCAATACTCACCTTATCATTGATCTTCAGGCCGCTGCAAGGGAAGACGCTGTGGAGCAAGGAATTAGCCTTGAAGAGATCGATGAGATCGACCATGCGATGGACCGACTCGCACTCCTCAACATGGCCTACATGCGATTCAAAACGCACGTGAAACTGGAGCCCAGAGAAAAATTCATTTTCATTTGCGATCTGGTTCTCCTTTTTCCTCTTTCTTCATCACCTGCCTTCCCGGTTGCCCATTCCCTCTGCCTTACTCAAGAGGGCCCCCCCTATGTCCTGTACTTTAATCTCTTGTTACAGCCTCAGCTCGTTAAAAATTACCTTTCGTAGATAATAATAGACACATTGCGTGAAACTGCCTTTACCGCATAATGCGTTGTATGTGAAGCTGCTATGGTTCATACGGATAGGGTAATATGTCATTATTTATGCCGTGGCTAACTACATGGGCCAAAATCCATAGCGTCATAACCATACGCCATATTCATACACCCTAAGCTATATGCCCAAAGATATATGCCCAAAGCATACACACAAAGATATATGCCCAAAGCCACACACCTAAAGACATACGCACAAAGGCATACGCACAAAAATGGCATACGCACAAAAATGTATGCCCAAAACCACACACCTGAAACCATACGACCCAATTCATACTAAATTTATAAGCACCAAGGTGCTACTGAAATCCAACATTTCTATATACTAGTGTAATTACAGAATCCAAGCGAGCAAGCTAAATCTGTGTATTTCTTTAGACAAGCTAGTCTAGGTGGTCCGCTAGATAGAATTCCATCTCAGAATCAAAATCAGAATCCACAATTGCACAATGAACTACACCCATAATGACTCTACTACTTGTACTTCCACTCCGCATCATTTCCATTGAATGGACTGTGGCATGAATATAGATTCCTGCCTTTAGAGCAACAAGAATCCCGTCGTACTTCATATCATTGGAATCCAAGAATCCTGATACCATCTCCTTTCTCTGTAGCTCCACATTCTCTGACTTGTCCTCCTAGGTTTTGGTTCCCAACCAATTTGTCCTACCCAATACCGGAGTATGCATTCTGGCCTTTGGAAAATCCATCACACCTGCTGCATAGTATCATGAACAAGGTGCAAGGTGTGAGCATCGTTGCATAGTTGACTTACAAAGGAATTGTATCACGTTATAACCCCAGGCAACGGAGCAGAGATAAGAATATGCACACAGGGTTGGTCCAAGTTCGCTGTAGTTGTCCAGAGAGCTCTGGCGGAGGTCCTTTGTCGCAATAAAGTTCTGGTTTGTCCGAGCACCAGCCATTGTACAAAGCCGCGGAGGTGGAATGGTATCGGGTTTGGTGTACCCTAGTGGGTCAGTTCCGGGAACAATTCGGTTCTCCATACTCTCCATGACTTGAATGGGAAAGACCGGATACTGAGGGGTGTAGAATCGTGGTGCTGTTGTGGTAGGGAAAGAAATTTGGAATAACGAAATACTGTAGAACAGTTGTTAGTCAACGGTGGGAAGATACTTGAGAGCAGCAGATGAACTGTTGAATAGGATAACGATGGAATAAACAGCAATCCAGCATGCTAGAAGCGCCTATTAAGGCCAGCCGCTTATGGATTAGACTAATCTATATCAAGTTCGAGAGAGTACAAAGAACATCATTTGTGTAAATTTACAAAAGCAGGAATGAAGATATTATTCTGAACCTGATTCTGGAACCAAGCGCCAGGTCAATTTTCCCTTTACGACACGGCAGTTGAAATGACAGTGCTGAAAGATTTCCAAGCTTGAGACTTGGCCCTCAATCTTATAACCCAAATCAAGTGCTTGTATGATGACTCGGGATTCCGGTGTTCTAAGTTCCAACATTCCCGCTATCTGCCCGCATCTAACCAATTTGACTAACTTGCCTCCGTTTGCCTACGCAAATCCACGCAGCTTTAACCGGTATCGTTGTGCAACCCTTGGTGACCAGCTACTAGCCCAAGGTTTCTCTATATCTCACTATTAGCTTTTCAGCACTTGTAATATGGGTATAAGTCTCAGATGGAATGCAGTAATAGCATACAGAAAAAGAAGTTGATAGTCTTCCTGTCAAAGGATACATGGTAAAGGTCCATTGGTTCGTTCGGATCTCACATCGAGGTCTGAAACTCCTGAATTAGAACTGGCTCCATTGGCGCAGTTGTCATTGCCTCTGCAGACACAGAGAAAAGAGTGGATAGCAATAGGTTTGGTATAGCAGTCTTCCAAGTTCATGGGCAATGGCAGCTAAGTAATGGGCAATCTCACTGGATAACCTGGTATTTATATCCAAATCCTACAATGACGAATCACACTTGATCTTATGGAAAACAAGACTGACACAATACTATATTATATTTCAGGACCAACTCCTTGCTATTGGAATTGCTTTGAACCGTTATGAGACCCCCAGAGAATTCTGGCAGGCAGATCTGATTGTAAAATTAGGTTGCCATGTAAAGGTGAAGGCGTTGTATGGGAGTGCTCACATGGGATTAGGAAATTCGGATAAATGCTCTAATCTGGTTATGTTGGATTATATGCCCCTTGACAGTGCATTTTGACCACTGATCCGGATTCAGACTAGGATAAGCTTAAAGCTTATTGATAGTTTATCCACCGATATCCAACTCTCAATTCATGTAGTTCCTGCCGAGATCCATACCACAATATTTACAAATGAATTCAAGCGCGATCAGACGAACAACTCATATACACAAATTATACTCTCAACAACCATATGCACGAAAGTCATGTACACAAGTCATATGCATAAAATCCTGCGAGCAATTAATACAGAAAGATGCATATGCAGGGAAAGAAATAGAATAACAGAATACAGCCAGGTGAGGTTCTTAGATAGTAGCTCAGACAGTATCTTATAACAGCTCATGGCCTGAATCTAAATATCATTTTTGTAGAAAACATTACAACCGAAAGACTTCTATTAGACCAGCTAGCAAAAGCGACCAATCATCGAGCGATACTGCAACTCTGATACTCAAGATGCCTTCATAACCTGAATCCTGTACAGCTGGCAGCCTACCCTCCCACCATGGCAGTCAACAGGCCCACTGCGGCAGCAGTGTAAGAAGCCGTACTTCCTTTTTACGTGTACACGCAAGCCCAACCAGGGACCAGTCTCTGTCTCTATCTCTACTATCTGTCGAATCCAGTCCATACACGAACGATGGCCCAATAACACCAACCCCAAGCCCTCCGGCTAGCATCTAGAGAGGACTTTTTTCCAGTTGCACAAGACCTTTGCACCCAGATTCTGTTTTACTGCTACCTGGAAACCAAGATCTTGCTCGGAACATGCTCCACTTACCAGCTCCGGCTTCAGTAACAAGTGATGTAAATTCAATTGAGATATTTGGAAACTTTCATCTCTATACAGAAGAATACCACAAGAGCTAGATGGAGTGGTAGAAAGACAAAGCAGGATTTGCGGCGTATACTACAAAATATGATGGCAAGAAGATGGTCAGGTAGAACTCTGATTTTCGAGGCACAGCCATGTGGAAATACTTTCACCAATGCGTCAAGCGCTTGGGCCATGCCGTTGGTACACCACGGGTTATAAGCATCATTTGTAAGAAGGTTCTCACTTACCCAAGTGGGACAGGCACCAGCTCTATGCACGATCACAACGAATCCTCAGCATGCCTGAGGTCTAGCAAGTTCACTAGATTTGACTCTGGAAGTTTACCTGGCACAGATGTCCTTACGCTATTGTAAAAAGGAACAAGAACTGGAAATCGGTGCAGGATAATTGATCTAGTAACACCAATGGAGTTCAAGCAGCACCTTTTCGAAGAATGCTTCCTAAAGGCCTTCCTTGCAATAAATCTTGCATTTAATTGCTCAACAACCTTGCCTTCCACCGAGCCTTCAAATATATTTGTCCAGGGATTGAAATCCCAAGCCCGACTATGCTGCGAAGACCTTTAAAGCGGCTCAGTAACTCTATAGTGGACGAGATTCGAACCGGTTTGTCAGGTGATGGAAGGATCTCCCTCGCCGCGGATATATGGACTTCCTCAAATAAACTCGCATTTCTGGCACTTGTGGCCTATTGGTTCTCTGATAACTGGCAGATGGAGGAAGTGCTAACTGGGTTTGAGCAAATAAAAGGTTCTCACACGGGTGCCAATATGGCAGAGATTATTAATAAGGTCCTCGCTGAATATGAACTTCAGGATAGAATTCTTGGTTTCACCACCGATAGTGCCAGTAAGAACAAAACCCTCACGGAAGCCTTAAACAATGCCTTAAGTTCACTATCAATTGAATGGTCCCTGATAGAAAACCACATTCCCTGTATGGCCCATGTTGTTCAGCTTATTCTAGCTGCATTTATGAGTTCTATCAAGGTGAAATCAAAAGATGGTCATATGCCCTCTGGCTTTAAAACAGATTATATTCATAAGGTTGTGAGGTTGGATAATGGCTTTCACAAGACAATAGAAAGGGTAATATCCAAGACCACATGTACTCATAACAGTTCTGCAAACTGTGAGTTACACACATCAGCGCATAAACACACATATGCACAGATTCATATGCCCAAATTAAAAGCTCTCAGGTGCAAGAGAAAGGATATGACCAATATTATGAATCCTGGAGCTTCGGAGAAAGATGATATCAAATTCATCGGAATTGCTCCTAAATACTATACCCGAGTCATTGAATGGAGAATGCTAATCAGGTTGTGTGTATATTAGCACCAGAAAATGAGTATTGCTAGCAGAGCTTCATCTCAGAACTGGCAGCACTTCATGGAGATACAGAACGATAGGGTAGTGATTCCAACTATGCTCATTTCCGATGTCAAAACACGACGGAACTCAACTTTAAATATGTTGGAGGGATCTGTGTGCTTGCATGAATTTATGAAGGGTTGGTTACAAACTTATATGGATTTCGCGCCACTATGGTCCACCCCCTAAGAATGGAAGCAGGTTGAGTACATCTGGGAAGTACTTCAGCCCATCCGCTTTTGGACCCTGTGGATGTCAAAAACACGCGGAGTTACGATTCATCGCATATTCTAAGTCTATTAAGACATCTTTGATTATTTAGAATCGCCAATCGTAAAGTTGGAATGCAAGCGGATACAGTGGAAGGTTGACATTTGTGAAGGTTTGCTGAGAGCAAAACTAAAGGCAGCATCTTATTGCGGTAAAACTGAAAACCCAAGAGGCCTTCTGTTGGGCATTGGAGCTTGTCTCAACCCGTATTCCAAACTAAACCTATTTCGTGAATGGGATTTAGATGATGCTGCTGGTGAGACAGATTATAAGAAGTTATATGAAAAGCAGTTTATGGCATATTATGATGTGCACTACCCACCAATGAATGCCCAGTGTCCTGATGTGCCAATTCCACAGAGTGGTCTAAATAGTCGATCAGAGCATCATCATGGATCGAGATCGAGAACTATTGTAGTCCACAAGACACTCACGTATATCGAATCGGAATCTGAGGTCGAACCTCTGGAGCGAGCCACCAGAGCTTCGGATTCCATCCATGACACAAATCCAACAGGGATATTTTACGAGGCGAACATACTGGAGTGGTAGAAGGTTAATGCTGGGAAATTCCCCAATTCAGCTCTGATGGCCAACGATATTCTTACAGTCCAAGGATTCAGTATTAGTGTTGGACGGATATTTAGCATAGCAAGAGATGTGGTTCCGTATCACCGATCCCGCTTGAAAAGCAGTACAATCAGGGCCTCAATACTTGTGAAATCATATAAGTACAAAGAATTACAACGCGAGCTAGTAAATTATGACAGCGAATGGGAGGTAGCAAGGTTGGAAGAAATGGCAGCAATTGAGGATTACCATGGTTGGGTAGATAGGAAGGACCAGAGTGATGAGGAGGGTTACAACTGTATCTCTGATGATAACGAGTCACAAAAAAAAAGACACAGCATGGTCTTTTGTTGATCAGGATGGAAGACAGGCATTTGGAAAAGAGACAAGGCCCATCTTGCCCGATCGTGGCTTGGTTCAATCTCAATATGCATGCCCTCCACCAGATCAAGTTCAAGATGGCGGCGAGCAATTGGCAGGCTTGGAACAGTCAGGGGATGACTATGGAATCTGGGACTGCGTGGTGAAAATGTATGTCGGGTCGGACACTGAGGAAGAATCCAAGGAGGAAGAGCCTGAGACTGCAGGATGAGTTAGTGATCTTGAAAATGACAAAGTGGATAACACAAATGTTGCCAGTATAGATCCAACGGGCCAGCAGGAAGTTTGCTCTGAGGAGGGTGTTCATCCAGAACCTCCTGAGTCAGCTCCTATGATGCTGCGAGTGGCCCGGAGAAGAGGACAGGGGTGTGGTATGGGGATTGGAGTTACAACAAGGAAGCCCGCTGGAACAGGTGGGCAAGCAAAGAAAAGGTCCAGATGAAACTAGGTTAATATCTGCTAGGAAATGTTCCTGCATTCACAGAATTCGATTAAGAGTAATTAGTTAGGCTTCATATATAGTTTTATTGCCCCTGAGCTATACCTGCTAACAGCAATGTGCACAATTAGGGATATGTGTACATTAATAGAGCAGTAAATATCAAGTGAATGATATAAAAGCATGATCACAATTTATACGGTCCGGAGTGCTATGGGTACAGAATCATATGCTTGGAATCATGTGCAGAGTAATAAGCATGAAATTATGCGCTAAGAATAATCACAAGCCCAAAATTGCGTTTAGGTGTGCCATAGGGGTCATACTTGTAGAAATATGCTGAAAATTATATGTATAGTCCATATACACAAAATCATACGCCTAGAAAATCATACACGGAAAAACTGTAAATGCTATTATAATGAAATCAGGGTAGAAAAATGAGACTCCAGAAATGGCGTAGGTAATACAAACCTACCCGGGTTGCTACGGTTTCAACGCGTCATGTGACCTGTTTGTGTAACTACCCTTGCACAATAGTTTCCATTCCCCTATTCCCTCTATTCTCCCATTCCCCTGTTCCTCTATTCCTCTACTCTCCTGTTCTCTACAAACGCAACCACGAGCACTCGCCTATATCGTGGCAAACAGCATACGAGCATGAGGACTTGATGCAGAAGCCCCCTACGCTACCCCCGACATGTACCATGGCTATTGTGCTATATCAAGCACCCTTTATTCTATCCTGCTTGCAGCGGGAAGGAAGCTTGCTTTGAGCGAGTTTGGGTAGTTTAAGAAGACTATGGGCAGGTTATCAAAAGGGAAGGAAAAGGAGGTTGAGAGGCAGAAGTGGAAGCTGGAACACTGAAGAAACAATAAGCAGGTGCAGGAGTCTCTTAACGTCGATAAGGGTGAGCACATTCCGACTTCTGGCATGGCTAAATGTAAGATATTATCTACAAGCATTTAATAAAGTTCTATACATTGAAACCATATACTGATTCCTTTATCAATTGTATTAGATCCCCGGCTACCTATCCTACAGCTCACCGGCAAGATGCTGTACAGCATGAAATGGAATGTTCACCAGATGTAGATTAAGCCCAGGCACCATGCAACTTATCATCGATGTCCTGATTTTGGTGTCCTGGACGCAATTCTTTCAAGGCCTAAACCTCAGCCTGACTCCATCTTATCAGAAAGCTTAGAGGAGGAAAATGGGCCAAAACTGCAACATGTCACAGGCAACGTTGTGATTACAAGGGACCGGTAAGTACTTAATAATACTCATGACTGTATATAGGCTTACAGAGTGGTTCAACTATGCTTAGGAATAACATCCCATGTGTACTAAAAGCCGGGAACAAAAAGACCAGCTGGCTATTACCTCAAATTGACCCAGCAGTCCACGAATATGTTGCTTCCAGGAATTTAGCCACCGATTATACCTGGCATCGTGCAATGGGTACAGGGGAACGGCATAAACCAAACAAAATACCAGGAGTTTGAGATACTGATGCCGCTGCCGATGACCTTATAAAGGATGCCACGGCGCTCAGCTCTCCAGAACGAAATGCGAGCAGCAAGCTTAACCCTGACGGCACCTTAAGAACCAAGGGCTGTATGATTGGGCACCGCTTGTTTATACGAAGACTGGAAATGAGAACAAAGGATATCAATCTTGGGCCAGGACCAGTGCAGTCGTACAAGTCGAAACCCACTATTGAAGTATTGTGGGTATTTGCCCAAAAGCTTCTACCATTGACTCAAACTGTGGAGGCTTTATTTCACGCCTTTCTCCCTGAAGGGTATTCCAATTACAAGTCTGTCTATCGGACCATTTACAATGGAAGAGCTGACAATGTTGATGAAGCGTTTGGGTTGTGGACTTCACGTTCCCTGGTCATCGATGTGAATACAAACGACTACAACGACGTGGAAGACGTATGCCATGAATGGTGTGCTGTTGTTGTATTGGGAGATTTTTAAGGCGGCGATACCTGCTTCCCAGAGCTTGGAGTTAAGATTGATTGTCCTCCTGGTACTATGGACTGTCCTATCTCTTCAACTATATTTGTGACTACCATTTACCATCTAGGTCCTGTTATTTTCATGCGCTCATATGTGGTGGACCATTATATAGGATCTTTTGTGAACCGTTGCTATAGTGTAGTCCACTTTACACATCTGGTGGTACATGATGTATATGTGGAGAGGACTGGCAAACCATTGTGGGAATTCAGCAAAATACCGGATTGGTGGCAGAAATCATGTGGAAAATTGAACGTGTAGACAGCGGTTTCTTATTGATCTGTCATGTATATATGAAAACTAGGATAAATAAAACCAGATCAATCCAAGTTAGCGAGGTAGTCATTCACTCATACGCCCAAAACCATATGCCAAAACCATATGCCTAAAACCATAAGCCCAAAATGATACACACAAAACTATAAGCACAAAAGTAAGTACCGCGAACTCTACGCCCAAAACAATAAGCCGGAAATCATAGGCCGAATGTCACAGCCTCCAAGGATCCAATACCCAAAGGCATATGCTCAGTTATATTTAATGGTGGTCCGTATGCGTCGGATATGGCGATAAACAGGTTTTGGGCTATGCCCTAGTGGTCAATCGTTAAGGAAATCAGGGCCCTACATGGTTGGAGCAAGGGGAATTTCAGAACGGGGTCCTGCCTGGGTAATAAACGGGGAAAAAAAAAGTCCCCACCATACTCCACGGCCCGTGCAGGGCCCTGTGGAAGGCCGGGCAGGGGGGGAGACACAAAATTGACCTGTGCCATGTCGAGGGTGGGGCAGAAAATGGAAAACCCGCCCCGTCCTGCCCAGCAACGAACACTACTTGCGAGACGGCTCAACCAGCCGCATTACACAGCAGGAAATTCACCAACGCAGAGACAAATTATGGAACCACCAATAGAGAGGCCTTGGTGATAGTGGAGTCGCCTAGCCGGTTCCGCAAGGTATTAAGGAGATATTCCTTCGCAATAGTTACCGACCACCAGCCCCTGACACATCTATGAACTGTGAAGAACTCGAGTAGAAATCAAGTCAGATGGTTTAGTGCCACAGGAAAGTACGACGCGAAGATAGTCTACACACCACGGAGTACGAACTATTTAGCTGCTACTATTTTCCAGATATACGAGGGAGAATCAGACGTGAACCTACTCTGTGTTCATGATTATACAAAGGAATCGGATGACATGTTGGATAACACTGTCTATGAGCAAGAATCCAGCACAATGGAGCCCAAGCGAGATATCTCCCCTACCTCCCCTGCTTACTCGTACACTGAGTACCCCAATGAGGCCCCCGTACTACCTGTAAGCCCCCACTCAATCACTATGGGAAATGAGTGGGGTGGGAAGTGCACCTTGTGAAGCACCCCACCCAAGGAACTCCAACATAGCAAACTACACTATTTGCACGGTTATGTGGACCTTCACCCATATCACCAAACAGAGATTAAGTTCACGACTAACCACCCCAGGCGGCAACGCAAACCAACTCCTCGACCATCTAGCAGAGGACTGAGTCCCCTAGGCACAGAAATTGATCTCCGCCCCTCCAGAATCTATCATGATCTGTGACTGGGAATGGCAGGACACAATTGGTGGAAGACCAAACAGTGCTGGGGATGGGTTGTCCACCCTCATTGAACCGACGCACAGATCCTGTGCAATACCTGCAATACTTAACCCCAAAGCCCCAGCATTCCGAATGCCTCACAGTTCGTCACTAATCAAACAAGCAGAACCAATAAAACACTTTAGCAAGGAGGCAATAGTCTGAGTGATGCCTCCAATGATAGATGAATATCGGTGTGAACTATGCGATGTCTTGGAAGACAACGAAGAAGAAAATCAATCTCAGGTGACCAGAGGAAGCGAGAAAGATGAGGATCGGGACACCAGACAAACAGTCAATGAAATGATTGGGACATTGCGAGCACACATGGTTACAGCATACCGCAAGGAACCAATATGCAAAAAGGTTAAGGAAAACATTGACTTCAGAGGAGATTTATCCTCCAACACAATGGCAAAGAGAATGCTATATACTAAAACTCGATATGGGAAAGAATGTCTGTATACTCCAAAAGGTCCCACGTGTGGGAATACTACACTAAGACAGTATGTCATAACTGAGATCCACAGCAAAGGCCATTACAGTGGCGAACGGAGCTGGTGGTACGCTATCAAGTACCTGTTCTGGCCTGAAATGCACAAGGATTTTAGAGCATATGTGGCCCAATGGCACACCTGCCAAACGAAAAAGGAACCCGCAAAGTTACCAGAAGGAAAGGCGCAAACGATTGTCCGACCATCGGAGATTTTCGAATCCATAGCTATTGACTTTGCAGGACCCTTCCACAATTCATGGGGATAGGACATAATACTAGTGGCCATAGATAGGTTCTCGGAATTTACATGGCTCATACCGACAAATAAGGAAGTAACGGTAATAACAACCTGGGAACTGCTACGCAATGGGAGAGTTACACCCGATGGCTATCCAGTGACAATAGTGAGCGACACAGACCCATGGTTTGAGTCACATGTATGGTGACAGCAGTGTCGATCAGTAGGAATTGAGCATATCAAAGCAGCACCAGGTCACCATGAGACGAACAAACAAGTTGAAAGAAAAATTCCGGAATTGAAATCGGCTCTTCGAAGCTTAGTCAATACAAGGCAGAACAATTGGCTTGACACCATACCTGAAACAGCCGCATACTTAAATGCTGGGTTGTCTGAAACTCTTGGTATGTCACCATACAAAGCAGTTTATGGAAAAATATTACCCGCTATTTCCCTTGGCAAATTTTAAGAATTCTACAGTTCCAGCAGCCAACGAACTGTTAAACAGGGACCAAGCAATTAGGAACACTGCCTTCAATGCTGTCAAGCTAGCCTGATTCAAGAGTACGAGAACGGTCGCAAAGCGACGAAGGCACCACACTCCGATTGGGATAGGTAACCACTTTCTGGTTTACGGAAGCCTATTTGCAACTGAATCACGCTGAAGCAAGAAACTACAACTACGCGGGCGAGGACCATTCACAATAATAGGATATAATGACCATACGGAAAATTACGTGGTAGAAATGGAGGGAAGAATTTATAGAAACCGAGACGTGACATTTCACGCATCTACGGTGAAAGGATACCTTCCTAACGATGATACAATGTTCCCAGGAAGAAGCCATGCAAAGCCACCTGCTATTGTAGTTAACAAGAAACCAGAATAGCAAGTAGATGCTATACGAGACCACAGAAGGCGATATGACTGTGACCAATATCGAGTGAAAGGGGTGGGATATCCAGAAACGGAAAACAGCTAGGAACCTGTCGAAGAATTAGCAAACACAATGGAACTGTTAAATCAATGGTGGGAGGACAACAAACTGGAGGATAAACTACCCCTGACAATGAACCATGTGACAGTGGTGTGGAGCCCAACTCTGCTGGAAATTCAACACCTGTGCCCAGACACGGATCAAGGGATACAAGACGGTTTGTGTTTGGCCCATCCTGAAAGCGATTTTGAAAGCAGCGGAGATGAGAATTGGATCATGGAGGAAGAAGCTGCATATGTAATGCGGCTAGCCAGAGTCCACTACGGGGAATAGCAAATGAAGAAAACACATACCATCCAACAGCCTTACGATGTCAAGCTATGAGCAAATGCCATGGAGACTGCGCCATCAGATAATGGGACTGTTGGTAAACTGTGATATTATTCCTAGACAATATCTTAGACACTGATTATTCATACATGTTTGCAACAAATTCATCGAAATAATAGCGGAATCGACGGGACGAATGTGGGGAGAAACAGTAAGTGAGATATCCCATTGCCATAGCGGTTGCTACATGAGTACAGAGAAATGTGATATGTGGTTGGAAATGGAAGAAACCGAAATTAAGATACCACACCTTTCCCCTGCACACATAAGTGAGGCCAATACCGAAAATGAGATACCAAACCTTCCCCTGAACACCTAAGCGAGACCGACACTGAGACATAAATACCACCCACCTATCCACAAACAAAGGAAAAAATAACAGCGATACCTCAACCGAAAAAACCTTTTGCTCTTACATGAAGAAAACTAAAAATGTCGACCTACGAAAAAGTCAGCATAAAGGGATGAGACTATGCTGTGGGATACCTGCTGTACCAGGAGGAAATCATTCCACTAAGTATATAGTGGAAGATATTCCAGGTCAATTACTGCAAGGACTGCGGACGACCAGATGTTGAGACAAAGGATTGGGAAGACCGGACAGTCCGACACTGGGTTGATTTGCCACACAACTGGGAATCAGGTTGCTAGGTACGTGAAACACCGGGTCAGGGGTGTTTGGAAAGATGGTTGGAGAGTTCGCAATAGATACTGCGAGATGACTTGAGACTGCTGCAGGATAGCGATGATGATGAGGATGGGTCCTATAGAGGACTCCCAGAAAATAGCAGATCCACCACCTATTAGGATTTCATTAGGTTATTTTGTTTGGTGAAATTGTTATTTTATTTTGTGACTGTAACCAGTATGGGTACTAGGTTCGGCGTTATTGTTTGGTGTGCTATCACTTGATACACATAATGTTTTATGTTTGGTTTTACAGTATCGCTTGATACTTGTATTGTTTCACATGCTATTGGTTGATACACACATTGTTTTATGTTTGGTTTTACAGTATCGCTTGCTACATGTATTGTTTCATGTGCTATCAGTTGATACACACAAGGTTTTGGAATATCGCTCATATCAGAGATAAGCGATAGACTGTATTTACAAGCTGCTAATCTCTATGATGGAGACAGCAGACTTTGACAGACAGTATTCTTAATATACTTGGTTGAACGCTTACTTCTCTGATCTCCTATTACACCCCTCAAAGCCTCCTTTACTAAGCAGTGCTCGCTTCCTGTTGATCAAGAAGCCATCTGCTCCTATCATACCGCTACGTGACTAGGCCCTGGCCCAAACATGTTACGGACTTGATTGTTGATAGGTTAACTGTTAGTTGCCGAATTGACTCAATCATATTGAGGAATTCACATTTATCAAACTCTGTATATCCTGTAGGAGTTGTAGGTTCTACAGCCTCGGTATGATAATGCTTCTATGGCTAAAATACCACAAGAGCAAGTGGTTGAAGGAGGGGACTAGTATTAGGAGGTAGGCAGAATACGATGATATTATGATTATTACCATAATCAATAAACTGCTTTGTACAGTGTGAGCCGAAGCTATCACGAAGCAAGAGTTAATAATTAGCAACTTTCTGCTGCAGAGAATGGTATTCAAAGTGTTTGAGCCATTCTAGAGGTAAACCATGATTACCATAATGAGTCTTCGATGTTTCTATGAGATAGTTATCTAGTATGTTGATTGTAGTGTACCATGGCTTTTGGTGAATAACTCCTGGAATAATAATAAGTGGTGGGAGAACAATCCCATCAGCACTAATTATCTCACAAACTGAAACCAGTTCCCAGCTTGTTGAACTTCCCAAGTATGACTCTTGCGAAGGATCTCTCATAATAATGCATTGAATATATTCAACACCACTCTGAACCGTGTTTCAGCAAAGTTGTAGCAATCACTATTTTCAATGCTAAACTTTGCACAAATCGCTTTATATCTTTCAAACCAATCTTGTACCTCTGTAGGCTGTTGTGCTTTCTTTTAGTTATTACCAGTGGCATGTTGTTTGCAAATTGAGCAATCTGGGTGCTGTGTGAGGAAATATTGTAGCCAATGGTCACCAACTTGTAGTAC
Organism: Tuber magnatum; assembly: GCA_003182015.1. Lineage (NCBI taxonomy): Eukaryota > Fungi > Ascomycota > Pezizomycetes > Pezizales > Tuberaceae > Tuber > Tuber magnatum. The sequence goes on from PYWC01000114.1 coordinate 246,628, forward strand.
TAGTTGAGCACTAGTATATGCATATTGAAGAATAGTATTTGCACAGCCAAATACCATTGGGAGATGGGCACTAGTTCCTACTGCATCTAGGCGCTTTAGGTATTGATAGACAGAGAGTTCTTGGTCTTTAGAAAGGTTTTGGTTTGTTGGTTCTCTCTCTTGTTTTGGTGGAACTCCTTTCCAATGCACTTGAAGTTATGAGACTGGAATTTCATACTTTAATGCAAGAGCAATAAGATTTGGATTCTTCGACTCTATTCCCTCTAAAGAAGTAATTGCTGCTTGGATTCCTATCTGAATACCTTTGTAAGGTTCAACCCGTTGACTTGAAAATATGGAAGGTAATGTTCGTTACGGGGCGGGGCGGGGCGGGTTTT
>PYWC01000114.1:247267-272091 GCA_003182015.1 Tuber magnatum
AGGGCCGGGGGCCCGTGTTTTTCGGGGCCCCCGGAGGCCCCGTAACGAACTCTAATGAAAGGAGGTGTTAGTAGCATATTCATAGTCGTCATAGTTGAAATGTAGTAGAATAAAAACAGAAACTCAACTTGAGCTCTAGGGGCATGCAGACTCAGAAGAAAGTAATATATAGTAGAATATAGTAGAAAAGAATGTCTGTGATAACTTGGTAATTATTATACTCAATTCTGCTTTCAATACAAGTAGATACAAAATAGTATCTATTATATAAAACAAGCTTTTCCAAAAGTGCGCAATCATGTGACCCAACCTGCCAAGACATGAGCATTGTGCCAAGAAATACCAAGAGAGTAAGTACCACCAGTGTGGTAACACAAGAGCAAGTATACTCATACTATATAAAATAGAATTTATGTACAATTTGTTACTCTGAGTTACATTCAAGTTCAATGTCAAAGATCTGAGTCTGTTTCCATTAAGCTACAAAGTTCCATTCAAGTTCAATAGTATAACTATAAGTCTATTTATGATAGTTACTAAATAAGATTCATGTTCAATAGCAAAGCTCTATTGAGATCTAAAGTCAGGCTACAATATCAAGATACAATAAACTATTAAATTACAGCGATTTATAATATTATATAAACCTTTAAAGCTTTCAAGTAATATTTTAAGTAAGCTGTGATGTTGCATCAAACAATGATGTGATATTGATTCAAAATATAATGTTATATTGAGGAACAATTTTAAGCCACAAAAAGTCCTGTTGAGCCACAAAGGTTTGTGTCATGCTACAAGTTCTGTTGAGCTGTCAAGTCATATTAAGCTGCTGGGCACTCTTTAGAGTACTAGCGAAAAATAAGCCAGTGAATTTTCAGGGGTTGCCGTGCCCTAGCTGCAACCTTGGTATGAGTACACTTGAGTGGCTCAGAGTTGTGAGTTCACTGATGTTATGACTTTTACACATGACCCCAATAGCAAGTCATGAGTCTTATATATGTGACAAAATTAGTACACATGACTATGGCAGGTAACTCAAAGGTATGAGTTACAGGATGAGGGTTGGCATGAAGAGCAAGTATAAAAGAGGTTGCTAGCACCTAGGAGGATGAGGTCTTCATATTATTATCTTTGTATCTTCTTCCCTATAACATTACTACTTTACTCTTCACCTATGTAGCAATGTTGTACATATACTATTATGAACAACTCATCATATAGGAGTCTTAAGTGCTTAGCCATCCAACTTGGAAGAAGGAATAGAGTCTTATATAACAAGGACTCAAGTATTGTCATCTATGTTAGAAGTGTACTAACTGCTTGGAAACTTTATAGCTACATCCAGATGGTAGAATTCTGGAAACATATCATAGCTACAAATAGTATCTGAGTGAGTCAAACAATGGTCAAAGCTATCAGGAAATAGAAGCTACCAAGCATGGTAACAGATAACAAGATCTTCATGGGCTTTACAAACCTTTCTCAAAAGTTTGCAACAAACCTCTTCATGATATGCAAGCCTATAACCAAGCCACTAGAAGATCCCACAGGTTTTAATTAGCACACTAGCAAGAAACTGGCATTCTAATGCCTCAAGAAGTAGTTTATTATATTCACAATATTGTTTCATGTTTACATAGAATGTAATATAGTAGTAGAGACTAATGCCTTAAATTTTGTACCACAGTATATACTTTCAAAATACATTGAAACAAAATTACACCCTGTGGTATTCCACTCCCACAAACTCAACCCAGCTGAACAAAACTACAATATTGCTGACAAGAAGTGGTTGGCAATAGTAAAAGTATATTGCAAACAGCAACATTATCTGGTCAGAGTGAGGGAGCCTATAACTATATTTACAGACTATTAGAATCTATAGTATCTCTACACAACTAAGACCTAGTATACCTGACAGATTAGATAAGTCTAGATATTGGTAGATTTCAATTTCAAAATGGTTTATAGGGTTAAGACAAGTAGTGGTAAGTCTAATGTATTAAGCAGATAGCTGGAGTACTATCTTGAGAGTAAGCTATACAACATGAAAAGCTCTCTACACTAAACTCTATATACTATAAAAGAGTTATGGTAGTAGTAGTAGCCAAACAAGAGCACAACCCAAAGCTGAAAGAAAATTTCCTAATACATACTTGTATTGAAAATATTCAAAATCTAGAGTTGACATAATCTTAGTAACTTTATATGAAAATGCAACAAGGTATGAAAATTATACCATAGTGGTATGCCAAGTGCGGGGGAGCTAGTATAAAGGCAAATAGGTAGGTATTCTTCTTAATTCTTCTAAATGAGGCGAGTGGTAGCAACTACTATACATACAGGTCTATGTCTATTATATATAATACAACAAAAAATAATAAAGAGAAAACAAAGTAAAAATTATAGTAGAAATGCATTTGATCCTAAAATCCTACCAAGAAAATAATAAAAGTATACATAAATATCAAAATAGTATGAGGGAACAATTAGGAAATATTATAGAATAAATAACTAATAAAAGTACATAAATGTGCATAAAATAACTGTGAAATCTGGAGTACTACATAAGAAACTATTTGTCTAAATTTCTGTCATTATTATAAAATATTAGTGAAATATATACAATCTGTCCCTTTAGCTGTAGTAATATAAATAGTGTTTACTAGCAGGTGATCTTAAAGTACAAATATAGCAAAAAAATATACAATATTTTTATAGGAAAATATATATATACAATAAATAGAAAATTTCAACAATCTACTCCTATAGTAGTTATTAATACATATGCTTTTTCTCTGATGGTTGAGTCTAAGAGAATAACCTACCACTTCAAAGTTACTAAGTACTCAAATGTACTATCAAGAATCCTAAAATATTAGTATTTCTATTCTGTACTGTTTGTGACTAGAAAGCAATACAACTTAGAAACCTTCTGAAAGGATTAGTAACCAAGAAACCTATAGCTGATAGATAGAGAAAATAAAAAATAGAGTTATCAGAAGAGCTGCATTAATCAAAATAACACTCAAGCAAATAAGTAGGTAAGAACTTAGAGAATTGTCAGCAGATATAAAGTCAAAGAAAATTCAAAGCTAAAAATCTTGATTCTGGGTGCTAGAATAAAAATAAACTACCTAGGTAAAAGTCTTAGTAAAAAGGGCATATAAATAAGAACAATATATTCCTACTACAATAATAACTGATCAAATTCTTTCTACCACATCAATAATCACACCGAAGACATTATACAAAGTGCTTACCACAATTGAGGAAGGTATGACCACCACCTTCTTTGAGGTTTTCCAGCAAATTTCAATAGTTAGCTAGATTGTTGGGTGCCTATAGTCAACTGTCTAGAGTTTTCTTACTTAGTCCCTACAGTGGAGTTCAATTAAAAGCCTTCCACACTCTGGTCAATAACCTCTGCTCTCTTAGAAAACTGAGAAATTATTGGCATAAGGGGCTATGACCTACAGGGATTAGAGTAGGTAGAAATTATAGTACATATTGGCTCCCAATATCTCAGTTTCTACTATAGATCTGGCTCTTAGAGCAAGTGGTATTAAGAAGTAGCTAGTCAAGAAAAGAGTATAGCTTTCATTGAAGTATACTCAGAAGATGCTGGCCTAGTCTAAGGCATACCAGAATTGGACAGCAAAAGATTTTGAAGGGTTTATTTGGAGTGATGAATGCTTAGTGGAAAAGAGTAGAAATTTAAAACCAAAATAGGTATTTGGATCTGCTTCTGAAAAGTGCTATCCAAACTGTATAAGAGGGGTAGAAAATGGAAAGGGGATTTCCTTGATAGACTGGGGATACCTCTGGGGCAGAAACAGTGAAACTTTTATTCTCTTAGTTGTGAAGTTAGTAGACTAGTGGGTCTACCTCTAACTGCTTGAAACCTGTCTTATTCTGGTCCTAGAGTGGGTCTGTAACACACTTAGTAATCCTATATTCCAGCAGGATAACTGCACTATTCATACAGCTCAGAAAGTACAAGATAGATTTGACTAGAAAGAGATTGAGTTGGCTGATTACTTTTTATATTCACTAGATCTTAATTTTGTGGAACATGTTTGGGTTGAGTTAGAGAAAAGACATCAGATTCAGATTTCTGACATTGCTTCAACACCTGGTAGTCCTGAGAAGGTCAAGTAGAAGCTAGCTGAGTTATTGCCCATGGTATAGGATACAATATCTTTTGAGTTTTTTGAGCAGTTGTGGAGGTCTATGCCAGACGGAGTTCAGGCTGTTATTACAGCAAAGGGGTTATATACATGATACTAAAAACAACCTTTTTTATCTTTTATTTCATTAATATGTAAAGGGTAGTCTTAGATTTTATTTCCTTTAAGCCCTTCTTATTTAAAAGTTGTGTTGTCAAGTTGTTTCAAAATATCTACTCTATACTTACTGGTATTGCAATAGCCAAGATGCCCAATCACAAAGACTTTTGTGTAGATACTTTAAGTACCTAGGCCTCACTGTTCATCTCACACCCAGTCTCACAATCTGGCTGGAGTAGCGCTAGTCAGGTGATGGAAGCGAGGAATAGGTTTCACACATGACCTCATTTAGAGGTCATGAGGGTTAAGTTATGATTTCACGTACATGATCTTGTTAGCAGGTCATAGGGCTCATTTATGTTTAAATTGATGTTTCGCACATGATGTACGATTGATGTTATAGGAAGGGTCTAGACTGGCTAGTAAGGTTTACCGGCAAGACAGACTCATTTATGTTTCACACAATACCTCATTAGTGGATCATGTGGCTTGTTTATGTCTTGATTTATGTTTGCATTTGATTTATGTTTGACACATGACCTCTAAATGAGGTCATGGGATTGTTTTATGTTTTCCACACATGACTCGATTGAGTCATATAATGTTATGATTGATTTTACACCTGACCTCAATTGAGGATCAGGGCAGGGTTAGGGTTGCAGGAAGAGGCCTATATAAAGGCCGGGTTTTCACAGATGGGTTAGCTCTTCATGCAACCATCTACTGTTATTTCCTATCTACAACTTTATGCTCTTTACAATACAAAAACCTTTACACTTCAAACCTTTCCACTCCACAGACCAAACATAGAGTGAAGAACCTATCCACTACATGGAGTAACCTAACAATATTAAGACCAAGACTCTTGGCACTAGTGAGAAACTAATTCTTATGTAAGAATACTAAGATCGGGCCAAGAGACTGAAGGAGCTCTTGGACACAGTGCAGTACAGTTCAGAAAAAAAAGGTTGTTATCTGTGTCGAGTATCATTCGTAGTAGGAAACCGTAACACCTAGATGACTAGTTGTACTGGTTGGTATGACTAGTATACCCAACTATTCCTAGCCCGGAACCCTCTTGGTTACTGGTATGAGTACTAGGCACAGTCTGCTGTGGAGCCTATGTGCGGGGTCATTACATCTACTTTGTAAAAAAACTATTGTTTTTATTCATTTCATTATCTTGAATAACGCTCTTTATCACGTAGTCACACCTCGTTGTCCCGAATGCCCCAAATCCAACCAAAATCCAAAGAATCTGCCTGAAACAGCATATTACCCAGGCCAATCGGGCAGACTTTAGTGCAAAAGAAAATTTAACATTCAGAGGATTTCATTCAGGACAGTGGGGGATCCAGGAGAGTAAGGTCCAGGACATCGGGGTACGACTGCATCTGGTAATTGATTATTGCTCCTTTTGTCTTAAATTGCATGAGTAGTTACTACCTATTTGGTGTAAGGGTTCGATGATCCCTACATTAGGGCGAGGCCTAAAGTGCGTGAAGGAGAATACAGGTTAAGGGATGTATTTAAGATCTTGGATTCCAAGACCTTGAGAGATAAATATTTTCCCAGAAACTCTTTCGACCCATTGGGCGTGGGTGCTTTCTCACCTAACTTTTTTCCGGTACTCGAGTACAGTGCAGTACAATCCAGTTGATCAGGAAGGACAAACCCTGCGCAAAATCGGATGATCCGAGGAACGCTCCTGTTTAGACTATCACCACCCCTCGCAGCAATAGACAATCCACAAGGATGAGTAGGGTAAATGCACTTGATCAACGCATAGGCGAGCACAACCCATCACTCGCTCCTTGCAGAATTCCGGCCAAGGCTTACAATGATGTCACGATGATGAGAACCGCCAACGAATCCTGATAGAGGTATGCTTTCCCAAGAGCTCGGCGCTCTATCGGATTATAAAATGCAGGAAAACCCGCTCCCGTTCTCTATCGAACGGGTTACCACATCAAACTGATCCTCCCCTAATACTCATTTTTAATACAAGTACTTTACCCAACATCATACCGCAGGAACCTATAACCAAAATGTCTTCCGCCACCTCAATCCCCTCCTCCTCTCACCCTCGTGAAAGCGCCGGTACCGGCGCCGGCGCACCCACCGGAAAAAAGATCAAAGGCGTGGTAAGTGGAATTCACGGCGCCGGAGGTACGTACGATACATTCCTCCCCTCTCTTACCCTAATCTTCCTGCAACCGTGTTGACTAAACACAGAACAAATCCGGGGCCGGTTCAATAGTGCAGTCGACGCAGCCGCGCACGACGTAGAAGGGCAAACACGTGACGCGGCGGTCTTCGAGAGGGGGCGGGATGGAATGCGCTCGGGTAGAATCGCAGATGATGAGCAAGTGGATAACTTTAGTCCGGTAAATCCGGGAGCGGGGACGGGGATTGGGGGTGGTGGGTGGGTCGAACGTGTATATGAGGGGGACGGGGGGTACGGGAGGGTGTTAGCAAGAGGGAATAAGTGGGGCAAGCGAGGGGAGGAGAAAGGAAGGAAAGGAATGTAAATTTATGATATGATACGAAGTTTTATGCCACTATGGGATCTATGCTCTAACAAACCACGGTTAACTCGACCGACACTTTCCGTCCCGTGAACACCCGTCCTTCCTGTCCTCCCCCGGGGCAGTGCGCGTGCAGTATATAGACAAAACTATAAAAACAAAAGCCGGGCAAAAAGGGAAAAAATAATCACCATCTCCCGGGTCCGAATACCCCTCCCTGGGGCACCTGGAGATAAGCGCATGCCTTCCAGTCGCATCCACGCTTGTATACTTCAGTTCCCCACCAACTAAATGCCTTCATCCAACCGGGGTAAACAAAGCCAAAGAACACAACCACCAAGCCCACGGCAAGACTCGCGTCCAGCGCAGCGGATAAAGTCATAGTATACTTCCCCCACCAAGCGGGCGCCCGTCGGAAGAGGTAGTGATTAAAAGCGAAACAAACAATGGCCCAAGTCGAGAAATTCAACCCGGTCTATGACACCGTACGCATCCCAGTCAGCACCTCATCGGAAAAAGATGGGAGGAGAGGGGGGAGAGGAGGGAGAAAACAAACCGCGGGCGGGATCCAGCTCAAACTCCCAAACACAACGGGGAAGCTAACCTTCCTCAACCATGCCACCTTCGTCCTCCTAGAATTCCCCCCCTTACCGGCATATTTATATACTGCGAATAAAACGATGGGGGCCAGAGCACCCACGACGAAAGCCCACATAAGCGACCTATACAACTCACCCTTACCAAAGAAGCGTCCGGGTCCAACCACACCCCACAGTATACTCCCGTTGAAATGCACTCTAGCGATGGGGCAGGTAAAACCGTTCATCGCCTGGGGCGTGCATAAGCCCGGAATGTAAGCAAACATCCAGTTTAGCACGCCAATCTGCGTGAGCGAGGAGACGCACGTCGCAGCCATCTGCACCGAGAAGAGCAGACGCGGGGGAATCTTCATATAGTGGCCTAGCTTCAGGTCCGCTGTGAACTTCAGGCCCTGGACGGAAGTTATATAACCATACGTCACAAAGACCATGTTCGCGACGGGGCGCCCCGGGAAGAGGGTTCCGCAGATTAGCTGGCAAATTAGGAAGATGCTAGATTGTTGGTTTGTTATGGCCATTACTATGCCTATTGGCACGAAGAAGATGCCGCAGACGCCGAGGGCAAGGAGGAGGCCGTACCAGGGGAGGTGGACGGGGTAGCTGGGATTTTTTTTTGTTAGACCTTGGGAAAGGGGGAGGGAGGGATGGAGTGGAGCGCACTATTCGACTACGAATATTCCTACTGCAGTCATGACGATAAAAGTGGCCAAATACCAGCTCGGCGGAGCTTCTCGATACCGGCGCATAAGGCGCATATGCACGTCCTCACGCTGGGCGAGTTCGTCCCATTCTCTATCGCTAAGGATGCTGCGACGTCTGCCGTGCCTACCCCTCCTTCTTGCGCTACCTGCGCCGCTCCCATTTGCATCCCCGTTTGCGATGGGAACGTACCCGGCACCGGGCGCCGGTGGCACGGCAGATTTTCCAGCTTTCCGGCTCGAGAACCCCTTCCGGGCTCGGCCCCATTGTCGCCAGATGTCCTTGCCATGCCAGCAGGCGGTATGGGTAACGAGCGCTGTTAACGCTGCGAATTGCAGTCCATAGGAAAGGACGTAGCTGCAACTTCACGGTCAGATGATCTGATAACTTGATCTATTCCTGGAATGAGATTTCGGGATTGTGAAGGGAGGGTGGGTAGATCACGTGATGGGCATAAAGACTCGACTGTAATTTTTGTAAGCTATCTCGTCGAACAGGAAATCCTTCGTAAGGATCTTGGATACATCGTATGGATGTCCGGTATTATCAAAGACGGCACTGGAAAGAATTGGCATATAGGAACTATAAAATGCGTTCCCGTAATCTAAACAGTTCCATTGTCAAGGCACATACATACATTAGCTGCTGCCCATGCGGGTGTTAAAAAGGAAAAAAAAAATGGAAAAGTGGGGGAGAAGGGGGAGGGGCAAACATAAGATTGGAGCCACTACCCACATGACCACGACCAAACCTGCGACTACATTTGCGGCAGCCCAGAAAGGTGTCATCAGGGGCGACCCAACATAGGATATTTGCGCCCAATCGAAGGTCAAAGGGAACATTCCCAAGCCTGAGGCTACGCCAAACTGGAACAGGCATAATTTGCAGATTAGAGTCCATACCGTCACAGGGGCTTTATTAATCTGCCCACCTGATCTTGCAGAGCGGGGAGAGGGGGGTTGGGAAATAGTACCAGATTGGCGACAGGAACATTGTCAGGCGCAAACCAAGTGACGACGCTGAAATAGCTCAGTGCCGGCATCAGCAGGCCGGGCATGAAGTACCAGAAGAATCCACCGATGAATACCACAAACTAATCACGAAAACCCCACAGTCAGTTGTCATTGAAATAATCAGATCATCTGATATGGAGACAGACGAAAAACTTAAACCGTGATATCCTCCACCCATTCGCAACCCTGTTTTCTTCACCATGGAGAGTTGTAAACATAGCCGTGGACATGAGGGTTGCAGGCCAAATCATTGCACTAGGGTATACAAGCCATTGTCTTGTTAAGCCTGCAAAAGTATAACCTAGAATCTGGGTAGACAAAGTCAGGAGTATCTGATATGTGACTCCAGGGTTTTGATGGTAGAAGTGTGTTTGCTCTACAATAACCTAAGGATCTTTAGCTCCTTTGCGCACAAATTGTTCACAAGATACTTACATCGGTAGCGAAAGCGAAACCAAACGAGACGTTACTGGAGATATAGACACAGCAATGCTCCTTTCGGTTCCACCGACCTTGGCCAAGCCACGTCTTTAATCTCCCCCATCTCCCCTTCGTCGACTTAACGACTCCAGCCACGTTGTCCTCAGGAAAAACGTGGTCCCAGAGCTTTCCCAACGGATGCGCTAGGAGAAGAGCGATCACCGGAGTAATTGACACCGAGGGATATCTAAGAGAAAAGAACAAATTTGTCGCAGAACCAACTAACGAGAAGAACATGGCCAATGCCCACATTCTAGGAGTATTTATCAAAATATCTGGGTCATCTTTCGCCGATACCGAAGCTCGTACTTCAGGATAACTGAATATCAGAAACAGGTTAAGAGTTGTCGAAAACAAAGGTTCAAAATGCAGTGCTATCCCAAGAACCGGAGAGTAGGAAAACACGGACAGAAAAAGTAGACTTACGGTGAGTTATCAATGGGATCATGATCCTCAATCTCCTCTTCGTCAGAGCCACTAAAAACACCATAACTATGTTCACCGTTCGTATCCGTACTCCCACCCATCATGCCTTTATCCGTGTTCTCACTCTCTCGCTCCCGTAACCCCAACCCAACGGTGTCGGTTTGTCCTCGCCACCTCTTACTTCTAGCCCCCTCGGGGCCTCCACTGCGCCCCTCTGGAGAAAGTAACCCGCTCTCTTCAACTGCGCTGTCATCCTCAACTTCACGTATGCTCTCCTCATCACTAGTCGAGGACGGCGCCGACCCAGTGTAGCTACTTCCCTCAAGGCCATTACCCATGGTCGGAAGAGCGCCATAGCTTCCGGTACCTATAGCCGGGGACGTTCGTAACAGTGGAAAATTGGCGGGCTTCATGAGACCGGACAATGGAGAGGGGACGTCAGGAACGGTGCCTTGTAATGTTCGCAGTGAGCTCGGGGAAGAGGGTGGAGGTGAGTGTGTAGGAGACGCGGGGTGAGCAGGTAGGTGTGAGGGCGATGGCACCTGTTCAGGTGTAATAGTGGCGGAAAAACGGGAGGTGTTCAGCGGACCCGATGGTAGGGTGGGAAAGTGAGGGATATTTTCAGTATGTGGTGACGCGGGGGCGGAGAATAGTATATCTGATGGCTCCACCTGAGAAGCGGGAACTAAACAATCAGCAATGTATTTGAGGACTATTCCCCCAGATCTTCAGGCGCTAAAGTAAAATGTGATTTCAACACAAACCCCTGGTCAAAGTTCCCCCGGGTGCGGGGACAGTCGGATCGCGTGTGTAGGAGTGTAAGACAGACACAGTGGTCGACGTGGAAGACAGGGAAGGGGTTATGGTGGATCGGCTCGTATAATCTGATAGAGGTGCTAGTTCGAGTTCTCGAGTGTGATGCTCGCAGGAAGCCGCCCTCCTTCGTGGCGGTGAGTGTACCGGTATGTGGCGAATGCGGGGACCCGGGGGTGGGGAAGGTGGAGACATTGGAGCGGTGTGAAGGGAGAAAGCACGCGGGGAGGAGGGGGGCGAGACCGGTTTGCTCCTCTCGGTACAACAGGAATTTGGAAAAGGGGAAAATCGGATGGCAAATCAAGAGGATACAAGGTCGGACTGGTGATTGCCCAGTAAGGAACCCTGGGAAGATTATCTTGAGTTGCTGCTCATGGCTCATGAGGTCTCAGTGGGTTGTTACGCCGGCTGTTGTTTGGTTGACGGTCAGGCATGACTCCAGCGTATCCCACGCACGTAAACCCACAGCCAGGGATGACCGGAGTTGTTTGCGACTAAACTGATGACAATAAGTGAGCCCCCCATCAGGACAGGAGCAAAAACCTCAATTCTGCTGCAACCGTACAAACTTGAATCTTCAACACTTGGGACGCTTTTCCGAGAAATTCGTGTGAACACGTGATTCCACACCATTCTCAAAAGTGCAGTCTGCCTAGGAAACCTACGTAACTTTCACCGCATGGTCCTAAGACCCCCATCGTTGAATGGGGTCCACTGCATGGTTCGGCAGCACCACCTATCACACCGATCACCGGTGTGTTATCAGATTGGTGCACTGTGATTCAATAAGATAAATATTAGATTATCAGACGACATGATTATGATAGATCACATTTATTTCACTTCAGCTCTTTCGGGGGCTTTCCCGTTCCTGTATGATATCATACGAGTATGATCTCTTCTATGATGTACTGCGCAGTTTATCAAAAAAAAAAAAAAAAAGACACGTCTAATCTAAGGCATGTTGCCATATCAATGGACACAATTATCAGATGTGTGGCATGAAACACAGGTACTAATCTGTGGCCTCTTGCTACCGGTTCTAATATCTGTATTCTATTATATACTACTCGTGCTTCCCTACCAAGTTTTGGTTTCCCCATTTGTAATAGTATGCCAAGTTGAGTATATTGCCCAAAAGAAGGATAGTAGGCAACTGATAGTAGTTGATTATGATTACTTAAGAACTTGAAGAAGGTATCAGCTCTGTGGCAAAAAGATAATGGAGCAACACCTGCAACTCTCTATGTTTACAAGGACTTAAGGGAAAAAGTCTTTCAAAGTTAGTATAAGTAGCAATTGTTGCACTTCATATTTGTGCTCAAATAACATTTGAACAGAATGCTGTTTCTTTGTATATTAATCAGGAAACAGCTTAATATATCTCCAAGAGAATTGAAGTAAGTTGAAGGCCTATAAATTCAAGAATAGAATAATACAATCTAATAGCAAGAAAATATATAGACCTGATTTACGAGAATATGCAATATGTAGTCATTATTTACAAGGACTGGATCTGTTAACAAAATCCATAAAATACCAGCAGTTCCATAAAAGTATGTACTAAGATTAGATGGGTTAGAGCAGATGAAGGCACTTGCCCTACAAGATATCAATCATCAATTACAGACCTTTCCTGAAATTGCCTAAGAAGCAGGACTTGGTATTTCAAATGCTAGACTATATTATATAATAAACAAGCATCATAACTTTTTCTGCTAAAAATGTCAATCAAAGTCTCTCTTGGATAATCAGAAGTTTGAGTGCTTGGATCTTATCGAAGGGGAATTGTAGTAGTAGAATGAATTATTTGTATATAAGAATGAAATGATATTTGAAGTTGGATCATCATAGAGACTATGGAACATTACTTGGCAAAAAGGTAAGGACCTATATGCAACTGCTACTACAGAGAAAGGAAAGTAAGATTTAAGTATTATAGTTTTGAAGAGCATTGCATTAGGATTAAAGGAACTGCTATAGATTTGTGTTAAAAAAAGTCAAGAGGAACAGGCAGCAAACAAGAAGCAACTTGGGCAAGGAAATATTGAATGACTTCAACAAGTGGAACAACAATAATATAATGCAACAATTAGTGAAATGGAGGAATATATCTATATACCAGCTCTCAACTGAAATATTGATGAATACAAGACAAATTGAGGACTCAATGAGCCCTGCTATCTGCCCAGAGGACTATATTGGGAGTATGGAGAAGAAATTCATGGACAGAGTATGAAAGAAGAATTGGTTTAGTTTTTATATTGTGAGAAGGTTCTATATTAGTGCCTTTATTTCTGTATTGAAACAATTCAGACTTAAACAGGATAGCACGATTGGTTAGTAGAAGATAATACTAGAAACTATAGTCTTACTACCAGAATGGATATAGAGAAAGCTACTATATGGAACATATATTGTACTCCAAAATGGTTTGTGAATTCCATAGACTTAAATGAGGTAGAACTTTACTGGAAAAATTTAAATGATTGTAGGATAGAGTATAATTTTATTGGGACTGGTAATGAAACCAGACAGGAGGTAGTTGATATACTAAGAGTAGAATAGGAGTATGTACTACAAGAGTTGATTGATCACTTCTGTATGAATTTTCATTCAAATCTCTTACAGGTCTAGACATGGGTGGATCCTAATTAGTTTAATGTATAGTTTTAATTGAACTAAAGAAAAGCTCTTAGGGATAGGCAACTTTGGTTATTTGAAACTGTTTTTTGAATTTGTTTGCTAGAAATATTGTGCTCTATTTTCCTTAAACCATCATATTGTCATGTATAATACAAGTAAAACATTATTTTTTAATAGTTAAGAACTAGCATCTTGGTATACTATTACAAAGGGAGAATCCAAAACTTGACAGAGAAGTACAAGTATAAGAACTTGAATAAATGGATCTTATGCTAAGAGGTTGAATTAAGGTACCCATTTTAGATATAAATCAAGAATGGAAAAAAGACTATTTTGGGACTGTATTAAACAATAAGTCATATACTTTGAATGGTAAATATAAGGCTTACTTGATGAAGCTGAAGAAAGGGAAAAATATAAACAAACCTTATAGAAGCAATCAAAAAACCTTCGCCAATACCCAACTAGCTACTTTTTCAGACTACGGCCCTGTGTTACGGTTTCCCACTTCTCGTGTTACTCATGACAAGTAACGACCTTGGTTGGTTCTTCCAAACTGCACTGCACTGTGTGCTAGAGCTCCACGAGTCTCTAGGCCCTATCTTAGTATTCTCATGTAAGAATCAGTTTCTCACAAGTGCCGAGAGTATCGGTCTATGATTTGGTTAATACGATCCGTGTAGCGGATAGGTTCTGGACTCTACAGGGGATCCGTCTAGTGGATGAAGTTGGAGCGTGAAGGTTTTTGTATTGTAAAGATCGTAAAGTAGTAGATAGGAAATAATAATAGATGGTTGCGTGAAGAGCTAACCCATCTGTGAAAACCCAGCCTTTATATAGGCCTCTTCTGGCAACCCTAACCCTGCCCTGATCCTCAAGTGAGGTCAGGTGCGAAATCCATCACATGAGTCCAAGGAGTCATGTGTGCAAACATAAACCATCCCATGACCTCTAAGTGGCGTCATGTGTGAAACATAAATGAAACGCAATATATATAAACCAACCACATGACCTACTAACGAGATCATGCATAAAATATAAATGAGTCTGCCTTGCTGGTAAACTTTACCGGCCAGGCTAGACTCTTCCCATGACGTCAACTGTACGTCATATGCGAAATGCAATCAATATAAACGAGCCCGATGACCTGCTAATGAGGTCATGTGCATAAAACCAATTTAAACAAAAACGAGCCACATGACCTGCTAACGAGGTCATGTGCGTGAAAGAATAACTTAACTGTATGACGTCTAAACAATGTCATATGTGAAACCCTTTCCCTGCTGCCGTCACCTGGCTAGTGCTCCGCTAGCCAGATCGTGACATTAGCTCCCCTCTCCCACCAGCCTGAGTCCCATCAGGCTAGCTCGAGCCTTCGTCTCCTGCCGCTTCCAACATTCGGCAGGCCATCTTGCTCATCCAGCTTTTCGTTTCTCGCAAGAGTGTTTCCATGCTCTTGATTCTCCTTTCTTTCATTCATAACTTTTCCCGGAGGGAACTGACCTGCCCCTCTGCCACTTCCGCCCTCACTCTTTCTGCACTTGCATCTCTCGTTCCAATCGGACCTGTCTTCTCTCCCCCTTTTTCTTTTCCCATCGTAGGTCCCTGATTTCCATCTTCAGGGCTTCTTCTCGATCTGCGCTTTCTGCCGCCATCCCTCTGAAGGCCCTCTAGGGGGTCGGCTTTGGTTGTGGTAGGGCATGGTTCTTCATTCCTGCTGTGGTTTTGCAGGGATCGTCGTTGGTTCATCAGGGTCTTTTCTTTTTTCTGCCCCCTCTCTCTCTTCCCTTCGTCCCAGAAGTGGGTTCTGGGTATTCGACTAATGCCACCACTTCAGGTTCCGGGGAACCCAGTGGGCTGGTCTTTGGCGGGGTGCGGTGGCTTTGGCGCGGCCAGTAGCCAGAGCCGAACTTGTCGCTTTGGTACATTTGGCACCTGTCGTCAAAACATCCCATGAAGGATGTGCAGTTGTGTTCTTTCTGTTGTTCGGTAAGTTGTGCGAGTGGTAGATCTGTCATCTTTGTCCCTTCGTCGTTGCTCTGTTCCTTCTTAATTGTGCTTTCGTACCGCGTGCTTGTTGGGGTAACATTGATGGAATCGCTGAATTCCTTCGGGTACATGGTTGAAGTTGGTGGCGGGGTACCACTCTCGGTCGTGTTCTGGCGGGTAATCTGTCGACTTAGCACGGTCCTGGAGTCTGCCGTAGTGCAAGCGGGAGTCAATTATCTCGTCGAGTTCGTATTCGTCTTCTCCATCTATGCGAATAGGCAGAGGGGGAATTCTTTTTTCTGAGGGAAAAGAGTTTTCTTGATAGGAGTCGTGGAGGCTGTTGTGGAATGTTGGATTAGTCTGTTTCATCGAGGCGGAGAGGGCGAGTTTATATACTTGTGACCCGACGCGTTTGGTTGTTTTGAATGGTCCAAGTTTCTTGTAGTCCAGCTTCTACAATGCTCTCGTGGTCTGGATATTGCGTGGTATCAACGACACCTTGTCGCCGCATGTAAGGTTCGGGTATGGTTTCCGGTGCCTATCGCTTTTTTCCTTTTGACTCCTTTGTGCTAGAGTCATTTCGTCTCGTAATATATCCTGCACCCTTATCATAACGTTGGCTTGCGTTAGCTTTCGCGGCACGTGATATTGTGCCGGGTTGAATGAGGGGTCGTATCCGTAATTGGCAATCAAGGGTGTGGTCTCTATCCTTTCTTGTCGTCTGTTGTTGCATGCGAATTCTGCTGTGGATAGGAACTCCGTCCAATTGCTCTGCTCATAGTTGACGTAGACTTGCAGATAATGTTCTAATGTCGCGTTCGTTCTTTTGGTCTGGCCGTCCATTTGGGCGTGGAAGGCCATGCTCAAGTGTTGGCTGACACTTAGTTGTCGTGTGCTTTCTTTCCATACGTCCGACGTGAAGAGGGTTCCTTCGTCGCAGGCAATGTCTTTCGGTAGGCCGTGAAGCCTAAAGACCTGGTCTTTAAATAGGCTGAAGAATTGTGGTGTTGTCATATTGGTCCTGCACGGTATAAAGTGCGCCATTTTTGAAAGTCGGTCGATAACGACCCATATGGCGTCACAACCGCTTGATTCGGGTAGTCCGGTAATGAAATCCTCTACAATCAATTGCCATGGCCTTCCCGGAGTTTCGCGCGGTTTGGGTAGCCCGTAGGGTACGTATTTCACTGTTTTCGTCCCCTGGCAGGTGGCACAATTCTTCACATATCGTTTAATATCGTCCCGCATCGATGGCCAGTAGTCTGATCATTGAATTAAGGCTGTCATTTTTGCCGTTCTGCCATGTCCCACCGGTGGGATGTTGTGATTTCTTCTTATCGTTTCTGTTCGCAAGGCTTGCTTGTCCGCGAGCCTTATCTTGTCGTCATACCATAGGTATCCATCTTTTTCCTAGTATAGCCTGAGGGCTACACCTTTCATTTGTTTTAGGCCTTCCTTCAAGGCCTTCTTTATCTTGTTGATTTCCTGGTCGCTGGCGGTTTTTCTTTTTATCTACTCTTCGTATCCGTCATCATTCCTTGTGGCCGTGGTTGTTGTGTTTAGGGATTCGTATCCGCTGTCTTCGTCTTCTTGTCTTGCGAAGTACTTCTCTCCAGGGAAGAGTATTCTTTGTTGTTGCGACTTTGTTTCTTCCTTGTCTGGGAAGGCCTTCGCCCTCCTACTCAATGTGTCGGGCTTTCCTCCTTCTTTTCCTGGTCGGTATTTGATTTGAAGGTGGTATTGGCTTAATGTCTCGCTCCACCTAATCTGTCGTCCATTTCGTTCTTTGGTGGTAGTAAATGCTAGTAGGTACCTGTGGTCTCTGATAACTCGGATCACATGTTGACTTCCTCCCGTGTACTTCCTCCAGTCTTCAACTGCTTGAACAATGGCTAACAGTTCCTTGGCGTGAATATCATAGTTTTGCTCGGCTTTTGACCTTGTTTTTGATCAAAATGCGACTGGTCCCCATAATCTGTCCTCTCCCTGATCCGGGAGGATACTGGAGCATACGTAGTTGGATGCCTCCATCTCAATCAGGATGGGTAGTGAGAGGTCGCAGTGTCGTAATATCAGCGTCGTAGCAAGTCGCTTTCTCATATCGTCGAACGTTTGTTGTTGTTTTTCTCCCCATTCTCATTTGAGTTCTTTCCTTGTCGTATTGTAGAGGGGTTTAGTCACCCTGCTAAATCCTTCAATGAATCTTCGGTAGAAGTTGCAGAAGGCCACAAAGCGTTGCACTCCCTTTACACTCTTCGGTGCTTTCCATTTGTTGACAGCCGCTGTTTTGACAGGATTGGTTGGCACTCCTTCTGGGTTAATGATAAATCCGAGGTATTCGACTTCGTCCATATGGAAGTCGTATTTCCAAGGTTTTATTTTGACCTTGGCTTCTCTCAATGCCTGTAAGACATTCCGTATGTCTCGGTGGTGTTGCTCCATGTTGCCTGCATAGATGACGATATCGTCTGGGTAGACCACACAACATATGTCCAGGGATTTGCTCCACTTGGAGTTGATCTACCGCTGCTGTGTGGCTCGTGCATGGGGTAATCCAAAGAGCATGACTAAATATTCGAATAGTCCGTATCGCGTCCTGTAAGCCGTTTTCAATTCATCTCCTTCGGCTATCCTTATGTTGTGATATGCGTCCTTGATATCCAACTTCGTATAGCGCTTGGCCCGTTCTAGACGGTACAGCGCTTCGTCGATCATTGGTAGAGAGTACCCGTCTTCTTGCGATACCACATTCAGTCCGCGGAAATCCACACAAGGTCTCAGTTTCCCACCTTTCTTTTTGACAAATAGGATGGGTGCCCCCGCTGAGGAGGGCGATGGTCTGATCGATGGTCTGATCCATTGCCTGGCCAGGTTCTGTTGCAGGTATTCGCGTAGCACCTTCAACTCTTCTTCACATAATAGGTAGAGTTTCATGAAGGGGGCTACCTTTCCTTCCTCTAGCTTGATCCAGTGATCTTCCCTTTTGTGTATGGGAAGATCCGTCCTTTCATTTTCTTCGAATATCCCAAGACAGTCATGATATTCTTTTGGGACCAGTTGCCGCAAAGTTAACTTCTTCTGCATGGCTTCCTCCTTCACCGCTAGTCACGTGCTAATCATTGACACTTCTGCGATTGTAGGTCCGTCTTCTTCTTTCTCCGATCGGAGGATCCCGGTCTGTTCCCCTCTCTGACAGAGTTGACCGAAGGCCTTTGCTGATTTGAAAGATATGCTTAGGAGTTTCTCTTCTGTCATTTCTGTGGGGCTGTTGTCCTTTGGGGTTCCTCGTCCGGTGTTGCCGAATCCTTCCTCACCTCTTTTCATCTTGTCCAGGTCGGGGACTTCGCAGAGCTCCCTGGTAACGATATTTTCGATAATCATCTGAGCTATGCGATCTCCTTCTTGGATCGTATAGTCTTCATCCTTCAGGTTTATTAGTAGGACTTGTATCTCGCCCCTATAGTCCCCATTGATCACTTCCCCACCTGTGGTAATCCCTTGTCGGGTGGCCATACCACTGTGTGGAGCGATTCTTGCATAGGTGACGTCAGGTAGTCCTACTGCAATTTCTGTTGGTATCATCTTTTGTCCTCTTGCGGGGACCATCATGTCTTCCGTGCTGTACAGGTTGTGACCTCCAGCCCTCTTCGATCCTGGTGCTGGTTTCTTAGCATTTGGGTGTAACACTTGTACCCTTATGCCTTTATCGTGCGGGATCCCTTCTTCGTGTTCGGTATTCATGTGGAGGATCTGTGTCCTCAGGTTCTCTCTGGTTGCTCATTCTTCGGGGATCATTTCGATTGTTGGAAAAGTTTCCTGGCACAACTGCGTGCATAGTTCGCTGTTGAAGTTCGTTTGGCCTTTTCCCCAGTCAATATTCGGATTGCCTCATTTTAGGCAGCGTGTTCCTAGTATGGCACTGTGTTTCTGCAAGTGCGCTACATGGAATGTCATGGCTTTGTGATATGACCCAATCTCGATTACCATCTGTGCTGTATGGGTGATGGGTCCTGCTTTGCTTTTTTCCCCGTTGACCATGTATGTGTCCCTTGATTTCTCTAGCTTTTTCAGGGCTAGTCCGTGGGTTTCACAGAAGCTTCTGGCGATGAAATCCTGGGTTGCGCCTGAATCGAGCATTGCGTTCATTTCTGTCTCCTCGTCTGTGGTTACTGCAATAGACTATTGCTCCTATTTTTCTTCCAAACACAGTTTAGCTTTATGAGATTGTAGCTAATATGTGGCTACTATGTAGCTACTATATGACTGATAGCAACTCTATAGTATTAGTATGTAGCTTATACATGGCTGAGATATGGCTAAGATCATAGCTTGGCAATTGTAGGGCAGATTAGAATTAGTGTTGATATCATGCTCGGTTAGGTAAATGTTAGGATGCAATCTGGATACTGAATGAGGAGGTCAGACAGTATGGGAGGACTGGGGAGTCAGGTAAGCAAAGTGAGAGGCGTCAGGTAGTAGAGAAAGCAAGGGGGTATTATAAGGTAGCTTGGGATATATAGGATATGGGAAGGTATAGCAAGACAACCTGGGATGCACAGGACGCAAGGGATGTAAACGAAAATAGATAGGCATCAGACAAAGCTTTCCTTTTACTAATATAATCAGATTGGAAGATCGAATAAAGGTATCTGTAACGTGTTTGGGCCAGGCCCTAATCATGTGGCGGTACGATAGGAGCGGATAGCTTCTTGATCAACAAGAAGCGTGCGCTGCTTGCTAAAGGAGGATTCGAAGGGGTGTAATAGGAGATCAAAGAAGTAACCGTTCAACCAAGTATATTAGGAATACTGTCAGTTGAAGTCTGCTGTCTCCAACGCGGAAATCAGCGGTCTTTAAATACAGCATATTGCTTATCTCCAGTAAGAGCAATATTGCAAAACAAGGTGTGTATCAACCGATAGCATGCGAAACAATACAAGTATCAAATGATACCGGGGAACCAAACATAAAACAAGGTGTGTATCAATCGATGGTACATGAAACAATACAAGTATCAACCGATACTGTGAAACCAAACATACAACAAGGTGTGTATCAATCGATAGCACACAAAACACTACCAGTATCAACCGATACCGTGAAATCAAATATAAAACCAGGTGTTTATCAATCGATAGCACACGAAACACTACCAGTATCAACCGATACCGTGAAACCAAACATAAAACAACCTAGTACCCGTACCGGTTACACTCCCAAAACAAAATAACAATTTCACCAAATAAAACGACCTAATGAAATCCTAATAGCCGGTAATTCCACTATTCTCCAGAAAGTCCGCTTAGGACACATCCTCGTCGTTATCGCTATCCTGCAACAATCTCATATCGTCCTACAACATCCATTCCGGACCCTCCAACAGTCTTTCCAAACACTCCCCACATGGCGCTGCGCGCACAAAGCAACCTGACTCCAGGTAGTATGGCAGGTCTACAAGGTTTTGTACTATATGGTCCTCCCATTCCTCCCTCTCGACATCCATTCATCTGCAGTCCTCGCTGTGATCAATGTAGAATATTTTCCAGTATGCGCTTAGTAGGATGATCACACAGTATAGAAGGTATCCCAAAATGAGGTCTCGTCCCTTTATGCTGACTTCTTCGTAGTTTGACATTTTGTTTCTTGCGCGTAAGGATAAGGTTTGTAAGAGGGTAAAGGTTAGGAGGTCTGGTAGTGTGGTCTATTTTCCTCTGCGGTTTAGAGGGATGGTGGGTGGTATTTACGCTTCAGTGGTGACCTTGCTTAGGTGTTGGCCTTGCTTAGGTGTTGGCCTCACTTAGGTCTTCAGGGGAAGGAGGGTGCTGCTTAATTTCGGTTTCTTCTGTCTCCATGCGACGATCACAATTTTCTGTGCTCAGGTAGTACCCGCTACTGAAGCGGAAAACATCTGACCCTGTTCCTCCGCACATTCGTCCCATCGATTCTGTCCTTATTTCTAAATGTTTGTTGCAGATGTGTATGAATAGTCACTGTGTAAGGTATCATCTAGAGATAATATCACGGTTCACGAACGGTCCCATTAGCTGATGGGGCAGTCTCCCAGGTACTTGCTCATGGTTTCACATCGTAAGGGCGTTGGATGGTGTGTTTTTTCCCTTCCGCTATTGCCAGTACTCACCCTCAGCCAGTCGGGCTAGGCATGATGCTTCATCTTACCTTATCCGATTTTCATCTTCGCTGCTTTCAAAATCACTCTGAAAGTGGGCTGACCAGAATCCGTCCTGTACCCCGTGGTCTGTGTCGGGCGCAGTTGTTGGATTTCTGGCAGTGTTGGGCTCCACGCCACTGTCACAAGGTTTATCATAGGGGGTAACCCGTCCTGCAGTTTGTTGTCTTCCCACCCATGATTAACCAATTCCGTCACATTTTCCAGTACTTCAAGGGGTTCCTAGCCGTTTCCTGTTTCCGGGTACCACACCCATTTCACTAGGAATTGGTCCCAGTCATACTATCTTCTATGGTCTCCTATGGTTTCCACTTCCCATTCCGGTTTCTCATTAATCACAATCGTGGGTGGTTTCGCGTGGCTCCTTCCAGGGAAGGTGACATTATCGTTAAGGAGGTATCTTTTCACCGTAGATGCATGAAATGTCACTTCTCGGTTTCTGAACAGTCAGCCTGTAACGACCCAGCATCCATGAGCTATGACAAACGGAACCTATACCCATACAGGTAGCCAGGAGGCGAACTGATAGGAACCGGCAGGCAAGTAAGTACTTGACCTGTGAAGACCCGATGGCCCGGGCTCCGAGAATAAACAGAATTGGCTGGTCAGTGTACTTAGGGACTTATGAAGGGGCAGTTGCTGAGCAAGGCCGGGTAACTGAAGACAGGTCAGAAAGGTCTGTCACCGGCGACGGTATAGGCAGGGTAACGGGGAAAAGTTAACTTGTCTGCTGGACAAGGTTACCCTACTCTCGGGATCAGGTTACCCTGCCTAGAGTACTGAGTTACCCTACCTTTCAATACGAAGTCCCTTGGGGAGTTCGGGAAAATTGACCAGAATGTTTGTCACGCGAAGCCATGCACGATCCTGGAATCTGGGGTTCCGGGGGATGCTATTGGGCGAGCTACGTAGCTTCGAGGAAACTGTAAATTGAAGACATTATTCCTATCATACCCCTCCGGCCCCGCCTTGAGGCCCGGATGTCATGGGCAAACGGTTGTGCAGTTGTGTGCAGTCTAGCAAAGAGGAATCTTTACAGACATGCTTGCAACACCATATACGTCCCTGCCGTCCGGTCGACCATAAGCTGTTCGCAGGATATACAAGGGGGCATTGGTTGGAAGGTGGAGTACCTCCTCCAAGTTGTTCGGAGTAAAACGGACCAGAACTGCTGGAGTTAACAGGTGTCAACCATGGGGGTCCTGAAGGTAGCCCCGGGTGGTGCCGGGGTGACGGGGAGAGTTTTACACCTACCGAGCCCGAACGTGCTCCCAACGCTATAGGCTCTGAAAGGGAAGTGCGGAGACACTAAAAGCATGATTCCTACCACAGGTAAGGTAGGTCCGAGGTAGTGGTCATGGGTAGCACCCATTGGATCACTCCTGGACTATCGTGCCCTGCGGAAGACACCGGAAGCCCACGACCCGTAAAGAGTAACTAGATAAACCACTCACGGTAGCCTCCGGAGTCAAGTAGAGATCAATGCATATGGGAAGGGTGTCATAGATAGTCTAGTTCATGAGCTGTCTTGACTGTTAGCCACTGGCATAACACTGATGCGCAGAAGCTTTCACTCTGGCGGGCAAAATGGAAATGCACTGCAGAAACGATAACCGCATAAGGTGAACGCGGACTAGAGTGTGTCGGCACATGCATGCCCGAAGGGTGTGCCAGAAGACGTGTCGGACCACCCTTAGCAGTGAAGGGTGTACTCAAAAAGTTGGAGTAAACTGATGGGGGAGTTTCTGGCATAAGATAAAACTACCTGAAAGTCTATGCGAGAACTCTCCTACTCCAACAATCAATCCTCTGGAGAACTTAATTGAGTGAAGCGTCAGGCTTAACGATATTAAGTTTTACCCTTTACTTTACTCTTACATCTGTGTGAACCTTTGGCGATAAGTTTGAAGTTGTTTGGTGCGGTCGCAACCTTGGGATCCATCTTCCTAGGGGTGCCCCCGTTACAGTATATCGTTAAGCGAGCTCCTCGCTTAACTCCTCTCCTGATTAATTGTTTCTGACCCTCGGCACTGACCTTGCCTGAATACTGGTACCCTTGTCTAGAACAAATAGCCTAGCGTGGACAGCGCAATGGCTAGTACCGAACTTCGAACCAGAATGGGATCCAACACGGATTCAGACCTTGACCTTGACGACAACACCGCCAACATGTTTCGTACATTGGTTTTTGCGGATGTTCGCGGTATTGACCGGGACGGCCACCAGTTGCTCTTGGAAGCCGCTCCTATTCAGTTACCTGCTGCATGTCTTGACCTCCTGATTACAGACCCTCGCGCCGCGGCATTCTTATTTTTTCAAGACCCTACCGTAGTCCATAACATGCTCCCTCTCCCGCCGCAATGAGTTCCCTTTAGCGAGTTCTCCTGCGAATTCGTCGAATCTTACATCGCGCGGCAAGTAGCCAAGTCGATTGAGGAAGCGAAGTGGGAACTAAAGAACTGGAACAACCAGCAGCAGCAGGTGTTCCGAACACATATCACTACGGCAGCGGCGGAATGGATGAAGGTGCAGCAGGAGGCATACCTGTGGATGATAAGGGATCAGCAGGCATTGAAGACTCGGATGGCAGCCTTGGAAAAGGCTTTTGAGGGAGGGTATAGTATTGATGCGGAGAATGATGTACTGAGGTTAGAGGCCGCGCCTCCACTCCTGCTCGTACATACCAAGCCCGAGAACTTTGGTATGGAGTTGGCCATGAGAGCCAGAGACGACCAGGGGAGGGCATACTTGAGCCCAATCAGTATACGGATCTTGGAAAGCATGAAAGGTGAGGGTTCCAGTTATACCTCCTCCTTCTCAAGAGCATCTTCAGGCTCCCTGTCGGTCCCCCCCTCAATTGGCCGCAGTAGGTCGGGCAGCTCTACAGTCGGGCCAACGGATGGATGTCGAATAAGAAAGAGGACCTCCAAGCCGAAGGGTATTACGGCACCAGATACGCTTGACCCTACACCTCAACTGACCCCTGCTCCTATCATCCCTCCGGCAACGCCTTCAGTTGGAACTCCTATACCTTCCATCGCCGCCCCAAGACCCACACCTCTACCGGTTTCGTTGCCTGCTCCTGATACCTTCCCTGTCACAGCTTTCCTACCAGCAGTATCGGCTACCCCAGTTGTGTGCAGTCTAGCAAAGAG